>VZTM01021969.1:126994-153834 GCA_013400555.1 Jacana jacana | reverse complement strand
TTTAATTAGCTTTCTGTAATCATTACAGAAAGAATTACCTTGGCAGAAGTGCACAGAGCATCTTTAGAATTTGCCATAAACTGAAAAAAAGCACCAGAGTGTGTATGTCAATACTTTGTACAGATCTACTAGCCAACGAGCTCTTCTACATACGTGAAAAAGCCAGGCAGCTAAAAGCTCTTGTAGATGGAAGCTGCCTTGTTAGTCTAATGAAACCTAAACCCCTCCACAAATAAGAAAGATGTGGCAGCTCACCATAAATTATTCTGTATAAATATTCTCTAGGAGGATTCAAAGATGAGTTCAGGATGGACCGGAAGGTGTTTTCATTCCTTTCTTAATGGCAGGCAATGCAATTAACTGCAGGCTTTATCAAAGGCCTGGCAGTTTGCAAGATCAGGGAAGATGATATAAGTATATGGTAGACCGGCTATTTACCAAAGAGTAAGTTCTAATCAGAGCTTTGAGCACAAAATCAGCTTTAGCTGCCACTTTATTCTGTGGCTCCAAAACTGTAAAGTTTAGCATTGTGTTTCTCAAATCTTTGTTTTTATGTTGCTCAACTTTTAAATAAATTTTTTGCTTTACTTGCTCATGTTTAATTAAGAAACAGACACTGCAACTACACTTGCATTAATCATTCCATACAGTCTGACATAATAAATCCAATAATGAAATGGAGATATAAGTCACAGTGAAGGCAGGGAAAAAATTGAACAGACCACCAACAGTAGGGGAATAGTCTCTCCTGCACAGAGTTGCTCAGAAAGAATCGCCTACAACATAAGAAGATTTTCAGTCCCTATCTGTTCCTGAAAAATAATGGGTTCCAACGTGGTAAATATTGTGAATGTGTCTTACTTTTGTAAAATTATCTCTGCCCTCCAAGTCAAATGCATGACTGACATTTCATCAATGAAATCTTTCATTTGAAGTAATGTTTCACCTGTAAATTTACCTCGATTTAATTCAAAGCAAACAAAACAACTACAAGTGTTCTCGGGCAAATTAACATAAAAAAAAGAACTTGCACCAAGCAAGAGACTGTCAAGCCTAAACAAATGTTCGGTTTTCCATTTTTTAGAATTGCTGAGAGAATACAGACATCACTCAAATGTTCTATTTGCAAGATATTTTAAGTGAGCAAGATTTATATACATATGTAAAAATTAATTTAATTTGGTATGCATATATGCATGAAATATAGTTAAACGATGGAAAGTAAGCAAGGTACATTTTTCACATTATAGAGCTGGACAAACGTTATAAGATTACTGGGGCATGATCTAATATGCAAATCCTAAAAATAGCATGTTTTTTTAAATGAAATTTTTATCTGTATTAAAAAAAGTCTGACATATGTAAAGAAGAATTATCATACTCTTTGCCAGTACATATAAGAGTACAGAGAGCTTCTTATTAATCAAAAGAAAATATGTCCCAAACCACTAATATAGTTCAAGAAATATAGGAGCTTTTTATTGGGAAATATTAACAACTCAAATATGTTCCCACTGGGCACAGAATGAAAAGATATTTAAAAATATTTGTATTTTTATGTTTCCATCAATATTGAAATGACATCTATCTTAGAATATATATTTGTCCAATCTATTTCTAAATTAAGTATTTTATAGATGTATCCAGTTTGATAAACACGAGTCAGTTTTTTCACTCAACCCAGTATAAAACACGGTTGTTGGTTAGGGAAAAGATGCTAATGATAATAACATATTTCACCTTATTAAACAAAAAACCATTATGTATTGATATAATTGAATCTCTGACACAATCAAGCAAAAATATCACATTTGTAATCACCCTAATTATGTTATTTACAAAGCTTTGATTTGAAAATCCATTCAAGCTCCCTAGAAGAATAAAATAACTACTCACTAAAAAAAAAAAAAAAATAATAGGAAATTCATACAGCATTTCAGGGAGGGGAGAGGATGAGCTCCCATCCTTCTCTCACAGGGGATTGGTACCGGTCTCTGGAATCTGAGTCACAGGTTCCCTTCTGGGACACCACACTCACATGAGGCAAGGATGGACCGGGAACTGTCCAAGAATGAGAAACTGGTCCAACAGGAGCACAGCTGTAACTGCTGCAATTATGGCTGAGTGCTGCAAAGACTTCCATCATTCACAGGGATAAAAGGAAAACCAAAAAGCAGGGTTGCAATGTACTGCCAGGTCACTGAAATTGCTGCCTCTGAAAGTCATGCTCACGGGATGAACATTTAAGTTCTCAATCACTGGTGGTTAGTCAAAACATATAGCATTATAAGAACTTCACCATGAAAGCCAGGGCAATGCAGCGGATATACAAAACCAGTAAGTTCTCAGCGCTTCATTTGAAACTAGATTTAACAAAAAACCCCATCAACCAGCCCACAATAAATGACTCTTTTATGGGCAGTCAATACTCAGAGTAAAGAGCCAATCACATGCCAAGATTTAAGCCACTTAAATCAATATTTTTGTCACTGATTTAAACCAGGAGAATCTTTAAAACTCAAAAGCGAGTCTAATTGATAAAGTATTCAAAAGCAAAGAAGAATCAAATAGTTTATTAATGACTTCAAAGTGCCAGCTATAAAGTGAATCACTACATCTTGCTTTACCAGTGGGAAAAAACAGCGCTAAGGCTATGCATTTGCTCCTTCAGTGCAACTTTCACAAAAAAGCCCATTTTTTCATAAAAAAACCTTATTTGCTTCACAGCACTGCTCAGCTGAAACAGTGCTTCATGAAGTATCTGTACTTTTGCCTATCCTTCAGTCACTTTCCTTACAAATACATGCATATGTACACATATATGAACAATTCTCAGTGGGGCTGGCAGCAGACAAACACTGGTGACTCAGCGGCTCCCAACCAGCCACCCCATGCCCCGTGGGCTATCCTCTGCTCACAGTGAGCATCACCAGAGAGCAAAACAAGACGGGAGGGCTCCATAAGTGAACTAATACAATCACTAAAAAAGCCCCCATGTTTGGAGGACCTCCCAACAAAAGGTGCTTTAAGCAGATGTAGAATACACGTATTTTTTTTTCCCAACTATTCCAGTAACTTTGTTGCTCATATGCAACCCTGCTTCCTTTTACAGACTTTCACACACGTAACTGGGTGTGGAATTTGGTCCTGTGCTCTTTAGAAAAACAAGGCAGGAGGTGGAAGTGCTAAGGTGAAGGATTTGATGCTTCCTGTACTTTCCCACGTTTGGCTTGGGACCCCAAAGTGTAATATTTACATTAAGACCTGGAAGGGGGCATTTAAGGTCCCTTCCAATCCCTGATGTGATTCTGTGATTAGCAGCATGTTAATGACAGCCATAGATGACACTCAATTGGAAGGGTTGTGGGCGTTGTAAAGGAGAAGAGCTCAAACATGAGCAGGAATATGGCAACGTGAAAAGAAACACAGAGAAGAAATATATGATGACACAACTAGAGAAAGCCAATTCTTAACAGTGAATCATATCCTGAAAGCACTAATGATACAACAGACTCAGGGATGACAGAAGGCTGCAAATCAGAGGTTGAAAATTTATACTTCAAAGTAGGAGAAGAGGAAGCAGCCATATTAATAGAAACTTATTCCGTTTTGTATTTGTGTGTGGACATTCCATAACCACATAAAAAAAAATAATAAAAAGCTGCAGTTCATTGAGAGGAGAGTGGAAAAAACTACTAACAGAGAAAATTATACAGAGGTGGAGCTTATCTGGTAACAAATGAGGCAGTATTCAAAAGAGGCTGCCCATACTGGAGGGAAATAGGAAAAAGGAGAGAAAGTAGGATGCTGCATGAGTGGCTGGCTGATGCAAGGACAACTGAGCTACATGAAAATGGAAGCAATTAAAGCTAAATTTCTGTCCCCAAAACCTGTTTGGGCTATCTCTCCAACTGAATGACATTCTCCAGAAGCAGCAGTGGCTCTAATGTTTACATGTAGAAAGATTGCACAAAGCTGTCTAAGAAATACTGTGAAGTCAGCCAAGATACACAGCACTGACAATGCTGGATCAGGTCTTAAACAGAATTTGACACAGAACACCTACTTCATAGGAAATTCCACCTTGCAAAGTTTGCTTATATTCCAGACTGAACCAAAACCTCAAATTCTGAAACAATTTAGTGTGGGGGTGTGTGTGGATGTGCCAGTGTGTGAGTATTTGTGCATGTTTTCATACTCTTTGTCAATCAAAAATCGTTATTTTTACACAAAAATTTTTGTACAGACTTCAACTTGCTGGTTTTATATTCTATTATGTATAATGTATCTGAAAGTGAAAATATCTCTTTGCAATGGAAAACCAAAATGGCACAATTTTACAACCTTGTGCAGGCAGTATGAACATTCCTTATCAAAGTCTTTCAATTGATTTTTTTTAATAAGGAATTCAACACATTCCCACTGAACATTTAGATACTGACAATCAGAAATGAAAAAAATAGCTTGTAAAATTTATATCTGCTGTTTTATAGACTTACTTTGTAATGGAAAGGAAATAGAGTCAAATGAACTAATGAGGTTAATCTCCAGTTTCCAAGACTTTGTACGTTTTCTGTCTTTTTTTCCATTTTAGGAGAGGAGGGATGTTTTAGAGATTTTTTTACTGTTATTTAGCCAATGAGTAAGTTAACTTGGTAAGAGTAAAAAGGAGGTCATACAGTATTCAAAGAGATACAATACTTGTTTTCTTTTTTTCCCCTCCAGTGCTCTGTATTGAAATCTGAAAAGCCCTGTTTCAGATTCTGCACTTTACTATTGCACACGTAATAATAGGACACACTGGCCTTTGATATAATTCTCTTCAGGGAACAAAAGCTTCCTTTGGCACAACTACAGCCACTGCTTGTTGTAGGTTACACATGTCTTTCCAGTCAAGCATGATTAATAACTGTTAAAAAAAATGCTCATGACCCATGGCAAGTATTCTTTCAACTATAATACCAGCATTATGGGCTCTGAATCTCAGTAATTTTAAAATGTGCTTCTACAATGGAACTATAATTTAATTACTTTTTCTGCAGCCTGTTCCATTTTGTTTCATCACTGTGATTGCACCATGCGCTTGGCAGCTTATGGAAGACTGCATCTGCCTCCAGGATTATTTCACTAGGCTCTTTCGACATCTGTTTCTGAAAATGACTTTATTTGCAGTGGCATAAAGAATAATCAGAGACTTGTTTAATCCAGATAAATTGGAAAAGAGAGAGACACAGAGACAGAATTGGAAAGAGGGAGGGAAGAGATGGGGAAAAAAGAGAAAGCAAATCTATGCTGCATGCTGCAGAAAACAAAAATAATCTGTCCTGTTCCTGTACTTCTGAAAATGCTGTTACCTGATGGATGATACGATACATGAATAGATGAGTCACTAAGTCAGTTCCTTTTAATGTTTGAGTGGAGTTCATAGATGCAACACACAAGACATTCTAGCTAAAGCTTCATGTTGTGCTTGATCAGTTTAATATAATTTTCATGAAGTATATTTGCAACCTCTTCCCTTGAGAATCGCAAAGCAGGCTGAAATGATCTGTAGCAGTTGACAAAAGTCCTATAATAAACGAGCTAAACCAGGCTCCAGCGTGACCTGACTTCCTTCCAAAGGCGGCTCCAGCCAGCACCTGTTCACAGTGCCATGGCACGGTCTGCCAAGCACACGGTTTAGGGTGATAACTTCCCACATATTAGCAGACGGGAACTGGGTCACCTGTGTTCACCACAATGGAAATCACCACTGGCAACTGCTGTTTATTTATGTGTCATGGGTGGATTTGTTAAACCACAAGCCTGCAAACCATCATAAGCAGTTAAAGAAGTTGTCTCTAACAGATCACAGGTGTTGGTCAGGTTTTGCTTCATTCTTTATTCTTTTTGTTTACCTTTTGAGTGGGTGAATAGGTATTTGTCAAGAAGCATCTACTGCCTCAATAAGGATGTGCTGCAGGAAGGCACTTCCAGCAACTGAACAACAGTAACAACTGAACAAGCCATACAATGTGGCATTAGGGACCCCAGACAGTAAAATTCAAAGCACCGGTGTGGGCAGACCATAACAATTACAAGCAAAATGATCCCCAAGATGTTCTTACTTTTGAGATTTTAAAATCTTGTTGCTTCTTTTCTCTTACACATCTTTTCCGTATTACTTGCTAGTGCTCTATTGCTGTAGCAAGCATGTCAGGAACAGTCACACTGAAGAGACTATCCAGCTGGTTTGGACGCATGTGTTTTCCTAGGAATTACTTAAAGACAATCCAAAAGGAAGCCATAGAGTTCTCAGAATAATAATGAAGAAAAATCATTGTCCCCAAAAGTAATATGGAAGCAGAAATGCAAACACACAACAGCTGGACTTGGTAATATCCCGATTCTCATAGTTGTGCAGCCTTAATTAGCTGTCACAAGCATTTGGGCTTTGCTTTCCCATATGGCCACACTGACTCTTGCCCCAGTCAAAAGTCGTCCCAGCTTCCTTCTGGGACTCCATCCAGGGCATCCGGGGCATGTAACTCCCCGTACCCTCAAACACATGTTCTTAGGGTTGCCCATACACTATGCTACTGTCCTCATGGGAAGGCCACAAAAAGGAAAGAAAAAAATATTCCTCTTCTGTATTTCACCACCTCACCTTTTCTGAGCAAAACACAGCAGGTGAGCCGAGGACATTGAAAAGCTCAAAGCTTCCCTGTTGCTGATCTACTTACATGCAATACAAGAACCAAAACTCCTCCAGCAACTTTCCTGTCTAGTAACTTGGCAACCTTGACAGACTGCATTTGGAAGCCTGGTTATTTTCATAAAAGGCATAATCCCAAAAGCAAACATCTCAAATTTTTGGAAGGAAACAGAGCAAAACAAAAATACACAGCAAACGAAAAGGAATAGAGACACCTGTATAGAGTATTTTGCTGAAGGAACTAGCTAAAACCTGGGAGAACATGGTTCTCTCCCTTTTTTCCTAACCAACCCCCCACAATATCTCTTTGATGCCTGAAGAAGAGGTGAAGACAGGGAAGCTACCCTGAAGAGAGATGTGTTCCAGTTGTAAGGCATGCCTGTGAAAATCCTATTAGCAGAGATTATTAACAATTCTTTTCCTTCCTTTTTTTTTTTTTTTAATTTAGGTAAATTCACTTACTCCCACAGCAGTTGCACAGGGTTAATGGTCACGCAGAGAAGTTACTCAATGCTTTTCTAGAGTTTCAAAAGTAAACTGTACACAGCACAAACCATGCAGAGGGTTATTACAGTTTGACAAGGCTTTGTTGTCTTGCCAGTACTACCAATGAAGAAAAGCCATCAGGCTTAATTAGAAATTCTCCCTGAAGAATTTATAAGAATATATTGCTCAACAGCCAAGATGAAAATAGGCTTGCTTCTGAAGTACCAGGTAGTGACCACTGTTGGACAACAGGTAAATGTCTGTGCTGTACTGCTGGTCAGATATAGCTTGGTAGCACCTGTATCTCCAGGGTGATTCATAAAAGTGTCCTTAAAGACAGGATACGTATTTGAACATTTACCTTAGCTTAGTCTCACTAATCTGGGACGAACCTTTCAGGCTGTTGGTAGCAACTGAAGAGACAGAAGACAATGTAACCCCCTAAGCACTGAAAATAAAATCAGTTTGTAAGGTCAGGGTCAAGTCAGGGCAGGGCAGCAGGGGTGAAGGGAAGTCTCTACTCCTTTACTTACTTAAGAGAACAATACTGTTGGAAGCTTTTTGCCTGTGCTAATGCCAGTTTGGATGCTGGTGCTAGCACCACCTCAGGTGTTCAGAGGTTGGGCACGTGCTGCAGTAAATTGCAGAGCTAGTGTTGGGTGGAACCTACTGGCAGCAGGACACAGAGAGGAGTGGCTGAATGAGGAAAGAGTGTGAGCAAGAGAAGTGAGTATGATATGTAAGTGCAGCTGACTATACAACTGGATAATTTAGGCCCCTTAAACCAACCACATGAAGGACCCTGGAACCTGCTCAGTGTGGGCACAGCTGCAGCCTATCCACCAGGCCACCAAATCTTGCTACCACAAAACAAATGTCTGCAGTCATGCTATCCTAAAAAAATACATTGTAAGTGTTGGACAGTTGTTCCCCAGCAGCTACCCACGGAAACTTTCCCAGACAGCCTGGAGTCAACTGGTTACACCCAGCGATGCATCTGAAGGGGTAACCCGCTCAACAGAATTGTTCCTGGGTCAGCAAGGAGGACAATACCATAGTGTATTATCTGTTATTCTTCCCTTTATCCTTGACATGCACTGTAGAAATTAACCATTTTTCTTGCAGTATTTAAGGAGATCTATTTCTGTCTTAATTATCTAATTGATTTTCATCTACAACTTATACATCCTTGAAGTGAAATCAATTAAAAGTGGCCGAAATGAAAACGGACCCTGTTTGTAACAGGCAGATCTACCTTCTGTCTGTAGCTATCCCTCCACCTCAACACGGGACGTGATAAAATGCAGAAGGAAAATAATCTGTATGGAGGCTTCACTGTACTCTGCTTAACTAACCACTGTTCAATCTGTGAAACACACAGCAGTGTGCGCCGTCATGCCTACACATATACTTAGATATAAAATTGCTATGCATTGGTAACATGGTTGATGCATTTCTGTAAACTGGAATATGACACCAAAACGTTGCCAAGAGGTCTGCATTAATTTATAAAACAAATTGAGATTTTCCCTGACAAAAAGAGCTCTGAGCCTGTTTAATACTGAGTTCATGAGCAGGATCTTTTTCTTCAGAATCTAAATCTTCAATTGCTATTGTAAAGATGAAGGTCTGTCTTTGCAACAGCATTCAGTCAAGCTACCTAGTCTTCCCAACATATACTGTAATATGAAATCAAGATAATTGAGAGATCAGCCATGCAATACACACATACATATATATATTCGTTCCAATGGAATCCTACATGCATAAAACTGTCTGTGTTAGCCCCAGTGCTCCCTCAGCACGCAGGGATAAGATTCTGATCACATAAAATGCAGCAGCAACCACTGTTTTATCACACAGTCGTTCTATACACAAATGTCAGATTATGTATTGTTCTTGCCAATGCAAATGTCAGTTCAGATTGTTCACAGGCTGCAGACATGCCCCAGGTTACCCTGTGTCCCCTGGGGAGCTGAGGATGAATTCTCAGCACCTCTCAGGATGAAAAGCCTTTGCCGCAGCAATAGGCACAGATACATTGGTCCCACCTTTCTTGAAGGAGGCCCACATAAAATGTTTAGTCCATGCACATGACTCCTAAAACACGGCATCAAACAAAAGCAGGGCAGGACAATTTCTGTGGAAATGTAAAATTAATGAACCAGCTTCTCTGATCTGTGTGCACAAGTGAATGGGGCTCTTCTGGGCACAAACTGGACCTTTACAGAAGGAGGTCAGGCATCTAAAAAAACGGGAAATGAGAACAGCACAACACTTGGTGGGTGACTTCTACAGATAACCAGTCCTTTACTGTTTCTACAGCAACCCGTCAATTATATAAGGCTGCTGTTGAGTGTCTGTAGCACAAGAGGTGAAAACAAGGGCATTTTAGGAAAAGGAAGTATCAGACATATATGGCATATTAAATATTTCTCCCTGTTTTCCTTGACCCCACTGTGTTCTAAGTAGGAAACACGGTGAACCACTCTGAAGGTTTTCCTGGGCTTTACCGATAACTTCCAAAGACTCGACTTCACAATTTCTCTTTGTGACAGATTTGGTTAATGGCAAAATTGAGGAACAAATATGCAGACAGCCTGAAAATGCTGAACCCACACATTTTGTGTGAGGTTTCTTCTGTGTTAAAGTCTAAGAAACATAAATTCTGCTGAAGTACTGGAGAATACTGGAGAAGAATTACACAGGTAATTTGCTACTATGGCTACCTGCATAAAACCCCCCAAAACCTTCAATAACACATCATTGCCTCCCAGAGTATTTCTTCAAAGATGAAGTTTCAAATGCTACATAAAGCCTAAGGTATCATATTATATAGGATGTGTGTATGTGTTGATGAAGGGATCCCTGTGACACCCTTGAGCCCTAGGCAAACCAGCAGTGCCTCTCTCTCCTCCCCCTGAGCCATGCTGCACACTTCCTTCCCTGCATCAGGTCTCTGCCAGCTAGTTTGAGACTCAAACCCAAATATTCTGAACTTCTGCATGCTATTTTTCTAAGAATTCATAAAAGAAAAACTAGTCTAAAAATCCTATTTCTGTTCCCTAAATATTTGCCAAATATTGTCCATTCCCAGACACCTTTGCTATTAAAAACCATTGGACATCAGCTCTCCCAGGAGTACAGGCAGCTGAGATAACCAGAGTACTAAAATATTACTGTACTCTAATGGTACTTGAGAAGACTAGCAAAAATAATTGCAAAACAACAAAAGAATTATAAGTAGGAAATGCAAAGATGACTAAATACTTAAGCAATACCTTTCAGGTCATGCAAATACCTAATGCAAGTCATTCCCTCTCTATTTCATGAGTGTCAGGAGGATGGAGCCAGGCTCTTCTCAGTAACATCCAATGATAGGACAAGGGGTAATGGATGCAAGCTGGAACATAGGAGATTCCAGTTAAATATGAGGAAAAACTTCTTCACAGTGAGAGTGACTGAACACTGGAAGGGGCTGCCCAGAGAGGTTGTGGAGTCTCCTTCTGTGGAGACATTCAAAACTCGCCTGGACGTGTTCCTGTGTGACCTGATCTAGGTGTTCCTGCTTCAGCAGGGGGATTGGACTAGATGATCTTTCAAGGTCCCTTCCAATCCCTGTGATTCTGTGAATCACAGAACCTGCTGTATAGCAATACTTACAGGTACATGTTCCTTTCCCCCACACCTCCAGTTGCTGGCATCCTAGCACTTCTGAAAACAATGGGTTTGCCACCCAGCTTTTGGAAACATGTAACACAAAACTCAGTGGGTCTTACCACCTCCTTTCTGATGGGGGTACACGCAACCTGACTTGACTTTACATGCAGACTGAATATACTACCAGCTGCATTCTCTCATAAAATGAGATACAGAGTTATTAATTTTGCCACCAAAGTCATCAGATCAGAGTTTCTTACTCGTGGCCATGAAGTTCCTTTCAGATGACATACTTAAAAATAAATAAATAAATAAATAAATTAAGTGACTTATATATTTCTCACATATTTTAGAAAAACATAGGCTTGCAACTCCGAGACATGTAGGTCTGGCAGGAAGCAAATGTGTACACAGCCTATTACAAAAGGCACCATGTTGGTCTCTCCCAGAAATCCATAAGTACCTGACAGGCTTCTTGAAAATCTTTCATGAGAACATCTTTTCATGGAAAACTGAGTTGTTCTGTTGTGGGGATTTATTATTATTATAATTTTAAACAAAGAATATTTTTACATGAAGGACATTCCAAATTCCACTTTCCAACTTTAATCACAAAATACATTTGCAGCAAGTATTAGAACAGCAAGGATTCTTCACAGTGAGAAGCCTTTGGTGGATGAACTAGCAGCTAGCAGATATTTTGTTGATGCTAGAATATCCAACTGTGAACTCGCTGGCCAGACTGCCTCCTTCAGATCTTGCCCAAAGCAGTTTCTGTCTGAGCTTTTGAGCCTTCCTCATCCTGTCTCCTTGCTCAAATGCGAGTGCACTTCTATGGACTGTGACTAGGAGTGAGGACTTTTATCTCAGTGTGGAAGAGGGACACACTGCTGTCCCCTGCTTGCCCAGTCCACAGAGGAGTAGCTCAGCATGAGCTGTGAAACATGAGTACGGCTGGAATAAAATGCTAGGAGGGATGCTGGAGTAAAAATGCTTGCAATGACCCGGGATAGATATGACAACAGCACACATGCTACAGAAAATGGCAGTTACCCTGAAGTCCAGGTTCAGATGGGTTAAGTGTCTGTGTCCAACATGTCCTGTTGGACATGTTGGTTGGTTCAGCCAGAATATACAGAGAAACTGAGTCCATGGTCTTGGGTGCAGTTGAAACCATCTGAACCCAAGCAGCTATACCACTTCCTACTAGCTAGCTCCTGCAGGAACCCTGTTCAAGCACAGCCTCATTATTTAGACCTACACGTCCTGTGATGGCAGCCTCAAGACTCACAAACTTAAGTCCTCCCTAGTCATTGCAGGTAGGTAATAATTGTCACAGCTACGCAGGACCAAAGTAAATGGAAACAACATCTAGTTCTATTTGTAGGCTTAACTGTGAAAGCATTAGTCTGCACCACAGGCATTCTAGTACGGGTTGACTGCATCTATACTACAAGTTTCTGCCAGCATGAGCTATCTAGGGACAAGAAGCTGTAATTGCTGGGTGCTAAAGCTCTGCCAATACATGGTCACAGCCACGTACCTACCAGAAGTGATTTACTGTCTTTGGAGATTGTGTACAAGCCATAACATGTTCCCTTGCCAGTCCAAGCTGTAAACACACAAGGGGTGCCCTGGTGGTACATTACTGCAGGTTTACAGAGTCATGCTAATGTTTGTATCCCCTGAGCTCTTAATTTCATTGGGACTGCCTAAGTGATTGCAGGTACACTCATCCTTGCTCTGATAACATTACCTTGAACTCTGCAAAGTGAACAGATATTTACATCTTTAGCAGATTAAAAGTGTTGGCTTCATTTGAGTTTGCTTTTCAAATTTAATTTGAAGATTCTGTGTCTTTTTTGTTCCTGGTATGTAAAAAGCTAATCCACTTATTTTGATACATGTCCCTGCTTTCAGATGCTTTATGATTGCACACTTTTTTTGACAGATTTACAATTTATCATATGCTGGCACTGAAGAAGATTAAATCCAAAATCTTGCAATACTGAGGGAGGTAGCGATCACTATGAACACTGGAGCTAGCGCAACCACTGGTTGTCAACAGTTTGATAAATACAATACTTTTATCCTGCTGGTAAATTGTCTGTAAAGAAAATAAAGTTTTTATAAGTGTATTTGCCATTCTCAGGTGTACTGGGATTGATTTATCTGGCTACAGGTTTATCCTGAACTGTTCACAGTGAATAACAAATTGACTGGACAACATACTGCATTTTGTATTTGAGGACAGTTGTAGGTGCAACAAACTTGGTTTATTCCATCATAGGGCAATCTGGCTCAAATTAACATCACAGAATAAAATACATTACTGAATTTAATATAACCTGATTTACAAGTACCTTTAAAAGGTACCAATAGAGTCACAAAAAAACAACTTCTAATTAAACAGTTTATTTAGAGGTCATTAGTTTCTGACCCTTTGGTTTCATGCAAATCTAACTAGCCTTTTAAACACTGACGGCTCTTCAAACCTGTGCATGAAGCTGAAATAAAACTTCCATGGACATGGAATAAAAAAATAACTCCAGATTAAACAAACGTTCTCCCTTTGTCCATGTGCATACGCATTTAAGAACTGTAAGTGACCCTGAGTCAGTTCAGCACAAATTCTCAAGCTCCTGCCACCACAGCAGGCAGAGCTACACGCACATTGCGCACCCTTATCTCCAGCACACACGCTATTACCTTCACGCTCTTAGCAGCCCCCTAGCTAGCCTGAGAGAGAATGAGGAACATTTCATTACAAGATTTTGAAACTGTTTTGTTTTCATAAAAAATTTGGGCGGTGGCTGATAGTGCTAATTCTGACAATTCCCCCTTCTCTTTGTTTCTTTAGGAAACTCCCATAAAAGTGCCACCAACTCAGAACAGTGGCATTGCACTCCCTCACCCTCTAAAATGAAAGCAGAGTTATGGAAACATTTTATGTGATGACAAATGCATCTTAAGAAGTCTTCATCCTTTTATATTTGCTTCTTTCCCGCAGTCCTCTATCCCCTCAGACACGCTGATGCAACCGTAAACTGAACAAAATTCTACTGATTTGACTTGAAAACCAACCAAAAAAACCCCAACCCTCAAATATGGATCTGGTTTCTGGCACTACCGTGCAAATAATAATCTGGCACAATATGGAAGTGGGTGAACAACAGTGCAGGAATAGTGACTTATTAAACTGGCTTTGCTGACTGGGAAAATGTTTGTGTAACCATGCCAGGGCTATACAAAATGGATGAGACTGAAGAATCAGATGTTACTGTTTTTTTTTTCCCCTAGCAGTTTTGCTCATTTTTGTCTGGCCAGGGTTAAAATTTTCTGCTGTTTCTCAGGGACCACAAGACAACTTGGTATCTGTCTGGAATTCCTTGTTGTTTCTCAATCATGCTGTCTCATTTCCAGGAGGGGACGTTTTCGTGGAGCTGAATTTCTCAGCAACGTGCAGAGTAACTGCGTCTGAGCCAACCAAACAAGAGGAGGGGTCATTTCTTAATATCGCTGCCTTCATCGGTCTTAGAGCTGCAGTGTTGGTAGTTAACCAAGCTGGAACAGTGTGTCCAATTGGAAAGCTAAATTAACCTGCAATTTTTCTTCAACAATTTGCACATCAACTCACAGGTGTCATCTTTTTCTTTTGGAAAGAGAAGCATACATTGTTTTTCAGTTGGCTGTGAACAACTGAATGCTCAATACAGACTGAAAAGTCCAAAAAAGGGAAAATTATTAATTGCGCTTTTTTATATATTAATTATAACTTTTTAAGAAAATGAAAGCTTTGCTGCAAACACATTTTGATCACTGAATGAAAATGTTCTTTCACACTTCTGAAATGTTTTGAGATCCCCAGAGAGAGGATGTGTAAGTCTTACAGTTAAAATTTCCACCTACTCATCCTTAGAGAAGCAGCACGCAAAATACTTACAGTGATTTTTAATTCAGCAGAAATGCAGACACCATGACAATTTATCTTTTTATCCCCATTTTAGAAAAGTGCTTGGGTCCAGATGTTACCAGGTAGAATTCAACACAGCAGATGTCCTGTCAAAGGCATGCCAAGCAAGCTGAAGCTATTTTAGTGGTATATTGGCACTCCAGAGTAAATGGCTCAGGGTTATTAACTGAATCCTCCTCGCTCACCTGAAGTGGATTTAAACTAATTTTTGTCTTGCAGAAAGAACCACATCAGAGTAACCTGATTAGCTCAGAAACTGCTGGATTATTAAAGATGCTTAAACACAAGTGTGTGACAAGGAACAACTAGCACCAGCAGGTTTCTTGCTTTTCCCATCAAAGTCCCAGAAGCAAACTTTACCATCCCATTTATATGCCAGTGTCGTGCCATGTCTTTGTATAACCCTTTTTTTCCAACAGTGTTGCTAATATGATTTATTAAAACCAAAGATCTGAGCTAAGAATTCCACACTTTTCGTCACCCACAAGTGTAAGTGTTTCCACCAAGCCCCAATAAGACAGATCTAAGCTTCAAAACTGGGCCTTATATTTCTTTTCTGCCCCTCCCCCCCCTTAAAAATATAATTCCCTGTGTTATATTTTATTAACCTACAGTGTCTTTCTCAATGAAAATAAGGCTCTGTAAAATATCCACAGTTCCTCATTAAGCCTCTTTAGATCAGGAATGGATTGTTGCTTCTGGTTAGCTAGGCAGAACATGCCAGTGACCACAAAATCACAAAGAACTAAACATTTGAGGACTGCACGCTCCTAACATCTCCCCTGAAGTCTTGCTGTGCTCAGTAACTCATTGGTTCAAGCTCCAACCCACATCCAGCCCACTAAAACTAAACCTGCATTAATACTTGTGCCTGGCTCTTGGCTCCAAACTTTCCTTTGCCGTCTTCTGCAGGTCTGGTACCCCGGTGGTCTCCTACCAACACCATCTTTGGATCAACCTGAACTTTTCTAAGTCTCCAAGCCCAGACAAACACCTCCTGTCCCTGAGTAACAAACCACAGAGAGTGACCATTTCTCACCATTGGCTTGCACTGTCCAGGCTTGGGATGAAAACAAGTCCAAAGTTCAGGCTGTCCCATAGTTTAGCCCCTCTGCTGCCATCGCAGCTGCACACACCGTATTGGGAACTTCGCGGGGCAGATCAGCCTGGCTTGCCCATGGCCAGCAGCCAAGAGGAAAGGACAAGCTTGGCTGGACTTCTCCCTTCCCACACTGCCCAGAGCCAGTTCCTAATCCCAATGCTTTCCTTCTCCCTGCCACTCTGGGGCAGTGCCATCAGTGAAGTCTCCAGCCTCAAGTTCATCTGATTTAAAGACAAGACCGTTGTTTCCTTTCCTGAAGTCATCCTCCCCCTTCATCACACAATTGTCAATTCCTAGATTAACTTCTTTGACAACATCCCCATTCATTACACCAAACTGATTCATGCCCTGAATACTGCTCATCTCACGCCTGAAGGGAATGCTCCTCCTCTGCAAAAACGGCTGCAATGATGTCATTCATGACTGCAGCAATAAATAATAAATAAATAATAAAGCCAAATTGAAGGCAGAGAAGAAACCAACATCTGGCTTTTCCTAACTTACAAGAGCTTGTTTTAAAGTTCTTTTCAGGTTGTTTTTCAGTGCCGCACCGTGCCGCATACTCTTTATTAAGAACTGACAATGGGGTTAGCACCACAGTGGAAAGAGATATAAAGAGAGTCTCTGTCCTGAGGAATATCCTTTCAAGCAAAAAATATGCATAAAGAAAAGAGCCTGAACCCCTTTGGCCTCAGAGAACTTCATGATCTTCACCTCCCACTGCCAGTGAAGTGAAACCTACAGGCATCACAGCTCTGCACCACTACTGGGGGACACACAGGATTTCCTTCAGATAGAAACAATGGTTAATACCACCTAAGTCTATATTGTTACCAGTCTACAGTGTGGCAACATTTACAGCACAGATATTAAATCCTCAGTGTCCAACCAACCTTCACTCATAAACAGTCTGGTGGTTTTTTTTGAGTAAACAACTTGCACTTTGAGCCTCTCCAGTGTGGAGGCTGTGCCTCAACAATTACTTCATTAAGCTTCATTGTTCTAATCAATATCACGTCTGCTCTTGTTCTGCTTTACAATTAGCGTCACATAATGTGCAAGTCATCACACACTGGGATTTTTTTTAATGAGATTCAGAGCGGTACTGTGTGCGAGTAAGTGATCAACAGCAAGAAAAAGCAGCACTACCTTTGGTTCTGCCCTCTCCCTCCTTGCAAGCCAGAGTCCTCTCCCTGCTGTGCTCAGTCTGTTTCCGTTTCTAAAAAGTGCAATTTTAATATGCTGAGAATTTTAGGCACTCCAACAATTTGTAGACACATTTGAGCTTCTGAGTATAAAGGGTAACACTACGCTAAATTAAAAAGGACTGAATAATCATTTATTTTAAACAAAGGCTCTTTTGTTCCCTCAAGTTGTTGCTATGCACATTGATGCGGGAATATAACTTGATCACAGGAAACAAGAAAGCTTTGTAGCTTGCAGTTTTTGGCTTACAAATGCAGTCCTGTTCACAGTGGTCACAAAGACATCACTTGATTTTTCACCAGTATTAGCAATGAAACAACCTTTTCTTGCGAACGTTTAGCGCTGCACGATTAATACACAACTGTAACACAACAGACCTGTTTATGGGTTTTGGGGTTGGAAAGCCTGTTCTTTTACACAGTGTTTCTTAGTGTTTCACATACTGAATGGTACCAGTGATGGGCAATGGGTGACGGCTTACAGTCAATCCAGCTGTGCCTCTTTATAGTCAGTTCCCATGGTGCAAGTCAGATCCCAGACATGCTCACATTGCCCCCTGAGACCTTTTGCTTTCCATTTTGGACATGCCATGAGGTTCTCCACAGCATAAGGCACGACTGCCTCAGAGAAACATTCCTCTCCAGGCAGACGTGTGCTGGGATTGATGAAATCGAAGGCAGAGAAGACCCACCCAAACCCTGGAAGCCATCACAGTGCTGCTGCTGTGCAGTAATGAGTGTGAACAGGCGCTGAAAGAAGCTCTCTGGCCTCAGACCAGACCTAGGGCAGCTCTGGGCATTTCAACAGCACAGGGTGTTTTCATTTGCAGTCATGTAGGTTTAAGTGCTCGCTTGCAGATAGGCCTTTAGCTAAAGAAAAACTGCCTTACAAAGCATGTTTAAATTAAGAATAAATGAAACATTCATGGATATGCCAAATTACTTTGGAAGCCAAGGCAAAAAAAAACCCAACCAAACCTGAACATTTCTTGCTATTGAGTGGGTTTTCAATGAGACACTCAAAGCCTGGGAGCAGTATTATCTCTTCCTGGACTGCAACAAACTGTAACTTCACTAACCCTATCATGAAAGAAAAATCAACTATCACTGGCCTTAGTTACAGACAAATCATGCTTGACTGCAATCAGGGCAAGGATGGGAATTTAAGGCTGGAGAGAAAGGAAAATTTCCTTTAATCCCTTCCTAAAGAATGAGCTGTGCCAAGATTCTGCTTTAAGGTTGCCAGGATGTGAAGGTATTGTCTTGTTCTCTGCTGGAGCATGAGCATATATGATGTGAAGCACCAAGCAGCTCAGCAACTCAGGAATAGCAAGAAATGCAAATCATTTAATAAAAAAACATGTAAGGAGATAGCTTTTTTTTGCCACTGCACATTATCAATGACAATTTTGCCAGAGCACTTTTCATCTGTCACTGATCTATAATTTGCTTAATTTTGTCATGCTGAGTTATCATGTGGTCTTAAACTGAGAGCAAATTCATTCATCAGATACCCTCGTCTGACATGGGGAAACTGTGATATTATTGCATTTCACATGAAAGAAAATAGGATATCAGCTAAAAAATTGGAACGGACTGCCCATCTTAAGGACTTTTCTAATAAAATAAGTTAGATGTGCTTTTCTGGCATTGCTAATACTAATTTTCACCAAGTGTATATATTTCGTAATGGTTTGTCCCAGATGTCAGAATGCACCTCATTTGTTCACAACAATTCTGCAAAATCATTAAAACAGGCAGATCACAATGACCTTTGTTGCTTCAGTGGCAAAATTTCATCCACTTGCTTAAACCTGAAGCACACCTCCCAGCGTGTCATGGACACAATGTTAGGGGAGCACTCACACATGGGTTGGCTTAGGCAGTGGGATTAGTGCAGGGCAAGAGAAAACACTCCATTGCTCTAATATGATGCTTTCACCCTGGGGAGACTCTCTTTCCTTCATACTTTCCATGCAAAGAAAATTTAGCTGTCAAGTGTCAGTCTGAACTCAGACTAAAAGATTGATACTTTAACAATATAAAACTGCCTTGTTCATTTCCAAGCTTTGCAACACTAGAAATAAATTCAGAAAAATAGAAGTACCTATTTATAACATATGGAAAACTGAATTAAAATCAATACTTCATGATTTCTTGCCCCTTACCCTAATGTACAGGGACTAGAACAATGTGTAAAGTCAAATTCTCAGCATGAAAAAATTCACCAACAGAGCTCTTGCCTGGTTTTTTGGCTCTTCAGTTTGGTTCTGCTCTGTTAAACCAGGATGAAATCACAGCAAACACTACACTAACTCTTCTGTTAATTAACAACCTGCTCTGCAACTGCACTTTTCATTCCCACAAAAAGTGCTGCATTTTCACAAAGTATCACTTGTAGTGAGGCATTCAAACATGCTAATCGCAGCTTTGCTTCCCAGGGAGATGTATGGGCTTACTCTGCATTAGTTAAAGGCTCCTGAGTTTATTTCACAGAATCACAGAATATCATTTCCTTTTATTACTGTTATTATGACTACTTGGGAAAAAAAACAAAAACAAAAAAACAACCTTATTTTTGCAAACTTGCAGAAATCCAGCTCAAGAACAGATAAAATGATACTCTGATACGCTTTATGAAGTTACACATGACCCAGCTAGGTTTTATGAGTGTTGTACATATGCAGATAGGAGGGGACTGGGAAGAAAATTTCTTCAGACATCCCTGTTTTTTTCCACATCACAGAAATGGAAGACAGGCTACCCTGCACGGGCTATGATGGGAATAGGACAGAAAGAAGACTGTGGACTGTACAATGCAGATGTGATTGTAAGTTGCAACATATGCAGATTGTTCACTGTAGCTTCCTAGAAAAGCTGCATATTCATTTTTTTTAACAATCTTCACTTGTGCTGTTATTGAATATTTCAGGCTTTATTCCTCTGCTTTATTTTTACCTGGTTGCTGGGTAGTAAAAACAAAGACTGAAAAGTTTAGTCACAAGACAACAGGATCCAGCACTTGCTTATTGCAAATTCCTGTTTACTGCAAACACTGACGTATGCGAATAAAGAATCTGGGTCAAAAAAGCACCACAGAGGATGCTACCTTTCTTTGTTCTCAATAGCAGGCAGCTGGGAAATTGGTAAGCTTTAGCACAAAACCAGTAGGAAACTGCTTCAATGAGATGACTTTTTTTTATTATTATTATAAGGGCATATTCAGATGTTCAGCCAAAGTGTGAAAAGTTGGTGCCTCCTGTTGAATTAATGCTTTATTTTCTAACAGATCTAGCCAACTGTGTCTATGCAGCAACGAAATTCATCTTGCTAGGCCACTCTGCACTAACTGTATTGTTACACAAATTAGCAGGGGAAGGGACCTGTGGGTCTGGGAAGAAACACTCTTCAGAACAGTTGCCCACTGCTAGATAGTGAAAGAGAGAAAAGAGATGCCTCCAAGAATGTGTTATTGGGAAACTGCCTGGAAAGAGAAGCCCCAGGGATCTTGCTCTATTTTGAAAGCAGCTGCTACGCAGATAACATATGATAATCTGCTTGGAAGATTTTTAGGTAATGTTATAACTAGAATAAAATTGATGATGCAATTTCTGACCATGTGTAAGTGGTGAGAGATTGTACAATATTAAGAAAAAGATAAAAAACAGTCCACTGCATGAAAAGAATATCTGGAGTGCATCAGAAGTAAGTTAACAGGGCATAGAGAGATGAACACAATGGGGCCAGAGCACCCCAGACCAATTTGTAATGAGTCATGGTTCTCCAAAATAACAAATCAACATAGATGACATACCCAGTCCTCATCCAAACAATATGGCCCTTTATTAAGCAGGTCCTGAAAAAAGTAATTTGTTCCTTGAAACTGAGCATTAGGATGAGCTTTTTTCCAATGAAATGTGCAACTAATACCTTTTAAAAAAAAATTCAATAAACAAACACATTTGACTATAGGTGTCACTTGTTAAATGTGTAGCCCTATTTGAAAATGTCACACATCACGAGTTGAAGGCTCTTCAGAAGTCCACACACACAAAGCACATTATACGTTGTTAGACTTCTAGTTCTGTTTGTACACAAATTTGGTCAAAGCTAGCAGTTGTTTGTTTGCTTGTTTGTTTTTTAAATATTTTTTTTTTCTGAAAATATATATACACAAATCACATACACAAAACCTTTCCTACCTCAATCTCCCCAGATGTTTTCAGCTAGACTAATAAATATCCAGAGTAAATTAATTTTGCTTATTGGCATTACTGTGTAGGGAAGGGCAAAGCAGATTAGGGTCCAATCTACAATGCTAAGAATAGTGAGATACACTTACTGTGGGAGATATAAAAATAGGAACTTATTTTAAAAGAAATAATTTTAAAAAGTTATTCTAAATCCATACTCGAAAAAGTTAAGTTCCTGAAAACTAAAATTAAAATCCCAGAACTCATCTTGTGGAAACCACTGTGAGCTCTGCCATGAGAATAAACGGCAGTCACAACACTGGCAGGAGAAATGGTAGATAAATTAATTGTCTACAAGCAAACCTTTACTTAAAAAAAGCTCCATAAGCATAAGATTAACCTATTGCAATGTTAGGCATTAAGGAGTCAATTAGTGAAATGAAAAGTTTGAGTAAATCCACCACTGACAATTAAGATACACTAAAGATAATATTGTCTCTTTGGTGTTCTTACCAATTTAAAGGCATTTACCCTTAGGCTATTGTAACTCAGCTCCTGTATGTGAGCATTAGCCTATGTTTTAATGATGTTCGATAATATATACGCTTTAGTAGGTTGCTTCCTGCATTTAAAGGTGAAATGTCAAGCAAAAAGACTATATCCCTACTCTTGCTTCTTGATGAATTAAAAACCTGCAGTAGTAGGATTGAGTATTTTTGCTTAAACATTATGTGCTAAAATCTTTTGTTTTCTCTTTCAGTCCCTTCCTCAGAGAGGGGATCTGAGTGACGCATTATCTTGTTTTGTTAAAGTTCCATCATCTGCTTCTTTTGAAATGCACAAGCTGCTTTATCTTAATCTTTTAGAAGATTTTGAACTTGCAAACTCTCTGCGTCTGAGCATTTCTTCTACCTCCAAAAACGTTAGTTTTGCAAACTTAGAATTGTAGAATCATAGAATGGTTTAGGCAGGGACCTTAAAGGCCCATGGCAGGGACACCTCCCACTAGACCAGGCTGCCCAAAGCCCCATCCAGCCTGGCCTTGAACACTTCCATGGATGGGGCATCCACAACTTCTCTGGGCAACTTGTTCCAATGTCTTACTACCCTCACAGAGAAAAATTTCTTCCTATTATCTAATCTAAATCTACCTTCTTTCAGTTTGAAAACATTACCCCTCACCCTTCTTAGAAGGGCATGTACTCCAGCTCTCCAATAGGCCCCCTTTAGGTACTGGAAGGACACTATAAGGTTTCCCCGGAGCCTTCTGTTCTCCAGGCTGAACTATCCCAACTCTCTAAGCCTGTTTTCACAGGAGAGGTGCTCCAGCCCTCTGATCACCTTCGTGGCCTTCCTCTGGACCTGTTACAACAGGTCCACATCCTCCTTGTGCTGAGGGCTTCAACTTGTACAAAGCCTGGATACCTGTTGGCTTCCACAGTGAACAACTGCACTGCTGCACTTGAAGGGAGGTACACTGTCAGTTTGGGGGGAAGAGGGAAAGCCTGCAGTCACCCTGCAAATTCAAGGCACATCTGCTCTCATTTCTCCAAAGGGGTCGCGCTAAGGGAAGTCAGCTCAGATCGGGCATGCTGACAGCACAGCATGAAGTGGGACCCTGATCTGCTGGTGGATTTGATACACTTCTGAAAGTCCCAAAAACTTATTTCAATGACTTTGCTCATTTATTGTCCCCAAGAATCCTACTGCTATTGCTTAACCTAGAGTGACAGGCAGACAGTTCCCAAAGAATGATTAAATAGATACAGGCACAGAAAATAAAGAAAAAGAACCCATGTTTTCCTTAGGAAACCAGGACCCATTACCAGTACTAGCAGTGATTCAGATGGACACTTCACTGAATGGTTAAAAGCTTGAGATGAATGACAGGGACCAGTTTTCCAAGAAGACACCCCACAAAGTGTCAGCTCCTTGACTGCGCACTTCTTTGTTCAGATAAAGAAAAGCTTTGAACTAAGCTCTTCCCTGGTACACTCCAAGAAGGTTTTATATTGCTCTACATTTAGACAGACTGCCAGCCTTAGCTGGGCTGGGTGCAAGGTAAGATTAAAGGTGTCTTTTACCTCTCCCTGTAATGAAATGAGGAGTGATGCACACCCTGCAGAGAGCAGGCTTTGTCCTTTGTGGACATGACAGAAGGGCTGTCCTAGGTATTAGGATTATAGGAGGCAGCTGAGAAAAACAATTGTCAATCTCCCATACCTTGCCTGTTGTATAAAATGCACTATGTTAGAACCAAATTGCACTGCTAATGAAATGAATGCTGTTTAAGATAGACAAGCATTAATCAAAATTAATTACTTTTTAAACACTGTCCATGTTAAAAATAGATCACTGAACATTTTCTTTGTTGAGAAAATACAATTAATACAAGGCATTACCCCCCCTCCTACTACAGGCCTCACCGAGTTTACATGGGGAAGACAACTGAGTTTGTGGAGAAAAAGACATTTTTCTCTAAATGCCACCCTGGTGTCCTCTCCCATCCCTGCCCACCAGCTTTGAAGAGGGCAATATAACAGCTCTCTGCTGATTCACCAGGCACAGTTTCAGCCATCTCAATGAATGAATCTGAAGGCAGAAACAAAAGAATCGTAACATTTTGTTCTACACACTGGACCTCAAAGGTCTTGATCTTGAAATGTCACTGGTCAGAGATGTCCAAATAAATATGCTTCAGCCAGAATTGTAACCTTTAATAAAAAGGTACAAGTACTTTCTAAGGATATATGTCTTCAGCACAAACACAATATATACAAATAAAACCACCACAGCTGGTCTTAATACTTAATTTACATAATAAAACCAGAATTAAGTGTTTTTGGAACGGGCAAAAGACTGAGAAGAGGGTTTTACCTTCAAACTGCCACTAAAAAAAAGCTTCCATTTCCACAGATGTTTCTCAGTGGATTACATTTTCAGTAACAAGTACTAGGAGATCTAATCAGAGACGGGTGCGTACTGAACTACAAATCCATAGCCACTTGCTCCTTCAGAAAGCAAAATTCACCTCAGAGTAATTTCCCTTTCTGCAGAAGAGCCGCAAGCTTTAAGTCCCTCTTGAACTTTTACACTGGGGTTAGAATACAGCTTAGGAGAGGTGTAGTTATTGTGCAGACCACCTGCCTGCCTGCTTAACTTAGGTGTGAAGTTCATCATGCAGTACACAAGTCAACCAGCCTTGTGATCAATGGTGTCAAAGGCTGGCAATACACCTAATAGAAACCAGCAGAGACACCTCCATATTCATCATCCCTTGCTAGCAGTCAATTATCCACCATCTATGCAAGTCCTCCTTGTGCATGAGGTCAGGTCAGTTTAAAAGGCTGGATTTGTTGTTGGCCGGAGTCCACATATCTTTTCTTGCTGTACTGCAATGCCAGTGAGCTGCCCTAGAAGCACCTTCAGCAGGTTGTCATACAGCTTTCTTCTCCCCCTCTCCAATTTCAATATCTTCATTCTGATACAAACTCCACATTATTTCTTTGCTTTTCTCTTCTTATCCATTTAGATCATAAAACTGGCTCTTCCTTTCAACTGTTTATAAACTGATCTGCTACATCACTGTCAGAAATTAATATCCCACATAACAAATTGCCACAACTGCATTATTAACAAGTTTCAATATTTCTAAGATAAAAAAAACCCACAAAACCCAACACATGAGAGAACCACTTGCACAATAACAAATGAAAATAAAACTATCAGTAAGCACAGAAATTAGAAACATCTACCTGCATCTACCTGTTTAGATTCCCTTAGAAATGTCTTAATGCAGGTAATCACACGAGGAGTGGAGAAGGATAACTGTAGCTGAGTAGTAGTATTCTATCAATGAACACAGCAGTATGTGCCCAATCCATGTAATGTGTTGAAGAAAATGTGGTATCAGAAAGGGGCAGGAGGGCCAGCTGAAGAGAAACCTGTGCAATTTCCTGCTCTGCCACAGATCCGCTGAGTGATCTTGGTTAACCACTGCTCAGTGTCCTCTCCTTTAACAGTCTGACATTTTGTAACCAAATGGTTAACAGTCCTGACATTTTTTCTGTCAAAGAAACTGACACATAATAAGAGATGAGTTAGGGCATAGCTAGAGATGTCTCATTAAACAGCTAAAAAGAACTGAAATGCTCAGAAAACTCTAGAAGGCTCTCCATGACATCAAGTGATGTCTTGCTCTGCTGTATGAATAAGGCCATTTTGCTGTGAGTAGCTGAGAAGCAGTGGTGTCAAATACCTTCCAAATTCAGTAATAAGTTCAGGTTTGATCATCTCTTCTCCTTTCCTTCTAGGGAAGCAAAATTTCAAATCAAGGATAAAACTTTGATGTATCTTATATCCTTCCCCCTTGTCTCCCAGGAAAGTTTGGGACTGAGTCTTAGGTGGGTGGATGCTGGTTCAGCCATTAGTATATTTATATTGAAAAAGATAGCAAAACCTACATTTATAGTTGGGAAAGTTATTCCAGGAAGCTGTGAGAAAGTAAAACAATAAGACATCATTGGGGACCTCATTTTAGAGAAAGCACAGCAGGATGCACAGCTGCAGAAAAACAATATTCAAAAAATCTGACCTAGATATCAGTATTTCCTAGTGACTAGAATTCATTAAAAACAACAGATTAAAAATGTACTGCACAGGATTCTTTGAAGCCTGAGTGTCACAGTTTAAATAACCCAACCCAACTTAGCTAAAAATAAAAGCAACTTTCCCCCCCTTACTAAAAAACAAGAACAAAGCAAGCTGAGAATTCTGCTATTAAGAAGAGACTAATAAGAAGTCACTATGAAACAGAGCTCTGCCTTTGCAGGGTTTTATATGAGTGAATGCTTTCTTTGGCTATGAGAAAACCCGATAAGCTCACAGACCTGAGTGTTGAATTTAAAGGCATTCCAAAGGCAAAAGCAAAACTCAGCAGAAAGTCTCAAAGCTTCCATACCATAAAACTAATAGATTTTGAAAGGTTACCTTTTCAAGAAGCTACTCAAATGCTTCTATACTCAGTTAAGCATGTGCTTAAGCACTATACTAATGCCAAAATGCCTTTCTACACCAAACCTATATTCACCTTACACGTAGAACTGTACTTTACTGTCCTTTAACTGTGAATATAGGGAGGAGATTCATGGACTTGTTAATTTATTTCAATACAAATAACATCACGTATCACAAAATATTTTCTAGCCTAACTTTAAATGCCTGCAGAAGGTCCTCTGGACATCTCCACATCTGAAAAAGACACTTTCCTCACCCAACAGAAAACATCTCTAGTTTAAAATTTGCTAAAGGATTATGTGCATAATTCTCACTGAAATCAAAAGGATTTAAAACATACACCTGCATTGCACGTTGGTGCTGCTCTCTTCTAACAGGTAATTAGTGATAGAACAAGAGGAAATAGCTGCAAGCTGCAACAGGGTAGGTTTAGGCTGAACGTTAGGAAATAATTTTTCACAGAAAGAGTGCTCAGACATTGGAATAGGCTGCCAAGAGAGGTGGTTGAGTC
>VZTM01021969.1:87351-126927 GCA_013400555.1 Jacana jacana | reverse complement strand
TAATTCTGATGTGACTGCAGAAGTGGCAAATCACACTCTGTACCCCTAATATGTACATTGCAAAGACTATGATTATAAATAAATGTAATTAAGGTATTTTAGATACATTGGTTGTACCACACTCTTGCCCCTCTCTTTTGGGAATATTTTACTACCTATCTGGTTGACTTCACCAGAATTACTACCTGTCTGGGAATCATCAGGAATAGGAGGCTCCCAGTTTCCATCATTGGGAGATAACATATAATAAAGTTCAGAGAAAGAAAAAAATCAATGTGCCAAAATACAGGTAAATGACCAGAGTATGAGCACCCTCAGGCTCATGTCATAAATTATTATTGTTTCAGTCCCTGCTCTGGAGAAACTGGAAGAGACTCTGTTTCAGACAATGACTCAAGACACAGGTTTGGTCACTGTAAAACTCAGTCATATCCACAAGTACAAATCCAAAATATCCAAAGTGACTGACAGTCATATTGTTCTCCAAAGTCTTAATATGTCTCAGAAAAGTTGATGCATGTAGAATTTACAATCAGAAATAACTTATTTAAAAAAATGAAAATCTAATTGCAGATGGATACTAATAATTGACTTTTAAATTATTTTAGAACAGCTTTTGCATTTACCAAAGCAATAAATTTTATGTCCTTCATCTCAGACTTAAAAGCCTAGAAGTAGCTGTTTAGCAAGACAGAGTAGCAAGTGGAGAGTGGAGAGCTAGTAAGCACTCAATACATTTATAACAGTTCTGTGATGATCATAACCTGTTGATCTCCACATGCACGTATATATACATATTTAACTGTATAGTGCATATATTTTATATATATTTTATACATAGATTGTATCTAACAAAAGTGCAGCAGGTTGTATATTAAATTAATGGATTTTCCACTTATACAAATATGAATACTTCTGGCACAAAAGTAGCAAAAAGGAATTACCTCTTCCTTTCACTCTTATAATTTAAATTAAAAAGATACTGAAATTTTTATTAATCAAACCACAAAAATGCAGCAGTTTCACTGAAGATTTTATAAAAAGATTATTCTCTGCTTCGCTTGTGGTTGTGCTCCTCAGACTTATTACTGCAATTCTCTGGCAGTTCGGTTAAATGTCAATGCTCCAATTACTTTAATAGTCAAACTGTGAGCTATTTTCACCACACAGTCATTCAGGCTTGTCATGTTTGACAAATCCAGTAATTGAGATGAACTCTTGGAGAATACTGACATGTAACCAGTCATTTCCTACTGCAGAGCATTGACCTCTGCAGTACAAACCACCGAGGATTTACTCAGCAGCTTGAAAAAACAAACAGGCTTGTTAAGTTTAAGATCATCATTTCACACACCTCCACTCATTTTCTTGTTTATTCACTTTATGTTCCATTGGGGTGAGAATTAAAACATTAGGAACACTTTGAATAAGGGCAGAAAAAAGGAGTAGAGTTTCTGAAAAACCATAGTAAATGAAGAATTGCCTAACAGATACTAGCAGCTGAGCATAGTGTCAACCAGCTTCAGCCCTGAATTCTCCCCAGCCCCCAAACAGCTACACCCCACCCCAGCTTCAGCTCATTAACAGAAGAAGGTATTCTACAAATTGCATACAGCATTCACTGAACGGTGCCAGTTTCAGTCGGTCATTACGGTATGTTAATCCTTGCTGGAGCCTTTTCCTTTTTTACCTTTCCCTCCCCAGGACAGGCAGGCAACGCACTGAAACCTCAGGGCTATCCCCATTTACCTCAGATTTACTGAGCCAAGTGCAAGCACTGCAAAACCTACTAAGTGTGTATGTGCTGGGCTGGTAGATCCTTGGGTGATGCCCTTAGGACAACCATCAGTATTTAAAAGGTCTGGACAGCTACAAGCCCATCACATTTGTATTGAAAAACAAACAAATATTTTGCAATACCAGCTCATTACAAAGAGAAAATGCAACAAAGGTTTGGAATGAGGATGCAACCTAATTCAGATAAATTCTGAAGCTCTGCTGTGCTTTACAACAACTGGGGACCTGATGCTAGTTTTCTTACAGTTATGAAAATTACTGTGGATATTTCTACAAAATTTAGTCCTTCTTTGGATGAAATGCTGATATTTTACATAATGAATAACAAAATAATGGAGCTGTGTTCAAAAGCAAATAGCGGGTAAAATATGAAGAAGAAGTAATCCATGCAGCCAATACCAACTTCCAAGAAGTGACCTTTGCAGTTGCCAAAATTAAACATCCCTTTGAATGTTTCTGACTACCTTTATCAGAGACAGTGGCTGGTCTAGGGCATGTGTTACCAAACTGGACTATAGAACACCTTTCCTCACATCCCCTGTCTCAAAGGGTTTTTTTGCCTGATCTTGGGCAAGTGAATTCACTTATCTATTTTACAAGCTGATTGATTGCTTCTCCCTAGAGTCTTTGAGAGACACATGTTAGCTATCACAGGTCACTTAGATTCTGTAGGGGATGGAGAGCTCTTAAGTACTGAAGACAGCCTGTCCATGTAATTTTTTTAAATACATACTAATTCACAACCAACTGTATGGCAACCAAAGCTGAAAGGGCAATGGGAATCATCTAAGGCAGAACTCCGAGCAAAAGACTTCTGTGGGAAATGCAGAGCTGGAAATTACTTGTGTAAAGTTATTTTTCCAAGAAAAAGAAACAGTTTAAATGCCCAACAGAAGGAGTAAGTGAATAACTATACAGCAGCACTCTGATGAATTACTATACTTTTATTTTCAGGCTGTTTCCTTCCAGTATTACTTTTTCAATTAGGCATCATGCACTGCCAACCTGAGAGACAGAGACCAGAAACCTGTGAGGCTGCTTAGAGCACATGGGTGAGAACAACACACTCTCACTGCTGAGAGTCACTTAACCCTTATTGAGGAGAAAAGCGGTAACTGTTCCTTCAGCTCAAGGCTCCACATTCCTCCCTCTTCCACAGGAAGGTACAAGTTTGTCAGAAAAGCCAGTGGTTAGTTACTCATGCAATACATCATGCATTCAAAAAGAAATTAGCCTGTGGTGTAGACAGCAGCTGACTGAAGAAGTTCACTGCATTTGCCTCGAGGAGTCTGACTCAAAGAGAAACACAGGACTGACTCTAGATCACAGTCCTTTTCATGGTCTCACAATCCTTGGTATCTCCATTGGTCACATACACTGTGTCCATTCTTACCAAGGAGAGCAATTCCAGAGATTATGAATTAGCTTTCTGCCTTTTCACATCATACAAACCCAGTTCAATCTTGTGATGAGGAACAAGCAGTAGCAAGAAGGTCATAGGGGAGACCAGTCACTCTTTCAGGGTACTGCAAACTGAAAAGAGGTGTTCCCTGCAGAGAGCATGGCCTCTTGCACCATCTGCATGCAACTGCAGTTGCTGAAGGACTTTCTGTAAGTGTCAAAGCACTACACAGTCGTAATCCTCAGGGCATCTGTAGGCACCACCACAATGCAGAGAGGATAACTCCTTGGGTTTAGCTATGACCACACATGGCTAAGGCGCATTATGAGGGAGGAGGATTGCTACCTCTCTGAGGCAGAGCCACAAAGCCTGAAGAACTGCACACATGCAACACAGCAGTCAGTGCTCTGCCCTTCTTCCCGCTGTACAGCAGCTCCCTGCTATAAGCCCCCACAGGTCTTTCTGACTGAGGAAAAGCAGGTTATATCCCACCTGTGTACTGGATCCATTATTTTTAATTCCTGCTTCCCCACCCACCTGCTCACAGATGATCATATTGTATCCGTAGTCCACACAACCTCACATCACATGCACCTGAGCAGGAGACAACCTGTCTCCATCCAGAGACAACAGCCTTGCTCCTCACTGTCCAGGGCTTCACCGCTTCCTGTAACAGTGGGACTCCAGCAGAAAGTCTTCACCTTTCCATTAATGAGGAGCAGAGCAACATGCTAATTGAGCATACCTACTGCTTTGAGGTCCGCATTGGGCTGCCTACTGCTCAACCAATAGTTCAAACTCTGTTGGTTTGCTAGCATATGTAAAGCTGTAAACAGGCTCAGCCAAGCTCTGGGAAACAGGGGGAAAACCACTTTGCTGTCACAAGACACAGTAAATCCAAACCTGTGAACTCCCAAAACACCTTCTCCTTCCGTCCTCAGTAAATCCAAACCTGGTCTGATGTATCCACAGGATGTCCCCTCTCCTCAAACCTTCTTGGCATAACTGCAGAGTGGACTCTCAGTGTAGTACAACTACAATACTCTTCATAAGGGCAACTGTAGATCACAGCAAGGCGCAAGGTTTTCAAACAAACTGGAACATGATGGCCTTCAGGGTATGATTAAGGAAAGCTGATCCTTACGGCAGCACGTCTGCACTAGATGACCTTTCGAGGTGCCTTCCAGCATTTTCTGCTATAACTGCTTGCAAAGCCCCATTTATTAGACAGCATTTGTGGCAAAGGCAGAGCTTGTGTTCCTAGGTGGTACATGAAATGTATTGGCCTGCTAACTTAATTTGTTACCTATGTACAGCTATCTTTGCTCTCTGGTCACTATCACACAACTCAGATTAGTTGCCAGTGGCATTTAAAATTTTATTCACAGGGTTAGCATTGCTAAATCACACAAAAAAAATGACACTATTATTAGCCAGTGGCTAATAACTAAGGAAGTGTCTGAGAAACTGCTCTGCAACATTTCCCTTTTGCTGCCATGTAAAGCAACCTACTGTACAAGAGATGGTTGCTAATGATTCTATGACAAATAAATATGCTACAGAAAACTCCAGATTTACATGATTATTTTTTTCTGCACAAAAATTCAGAGAAAAAATGTATTCACAATGTCTATGCTCCTGGTAGTTGGAAGGGGAGTCATCTAGTGAAATTTATCTTTTCTTTTAATAATCAGTTATCAGGATTTCTCAGGGAACATTTTCAGTCCCAAGAAACTGTCAAAGCCACTTTTACTGACCGTGTTAAAGTCAACCATATCTCTTTTGACAGTGTGAAAACAGATTATCATGTCCTGTATTTATATTTTTCAGGCCACATACTTCTGTACAGTCAAAGTCCCAGCCAGCCAGATGTTGGAACATCTAACTGAAAAAAGTCTTTGCTTTTGCAGAAAGAGGCAAAGAGGGAGGAGTGGAAAGGCGGGAAGAAAGCATTACTTATGGCTCTAAGTTGGGAAGATGGGTGACTGAGAGGAGGAAAAACGCATGAGGATCAGCTAGGAACACAGGAACATTGTAGCTTATGGTGTCCAAAGATGCTACCTTGCAGGGTGACCTGCAAGCCAGGCAGGTGGGTGTTTTGGCTTCCAGGAGACTCTTGGAGGGAAGAAAAAGAAGAAATTATATGGGGCACTTGAGATACATATTTAAGGATATACATTTAAAGTTGAAACTCTTCAGTGGCTAAATACAGGACAGACATCTTGCTGCTTGGTGGAACAGGGATTGTACTAGAGTATTTGCCCAGAGCTATAACAATTTAAAGAAGTATCAACAGCCTTTCATCAATAATTAGATTGCCAAGGGACAAGGAAAGACAAGTCTATCTACAGATCTGAAAATATATGTACATTTGTGGGCTACTGATCGTATTCAAATGTCTAACCACAGTGGATTTAAACAATTATTGGCTCTCAGTTACAAAATTAACAAACATCCCTTTCCTTAAAAATACACTTGTTTTTCCCACAGAATGTTATTGGAGGTTGCTTCTTGGATTTTGTGACTCTCAGGTGGTTCACTCTATGCTGGTTTATAAAAAAACAATAATAAATTCAGAGCCAAACTATCTTCTAGATGTTAAAATGGCACTGCACTGTGACAGAAATCATGACCACAACGATCTCCATTCTTGTCTCCAACCTCCTGAATTACCTAAATCTCTCCATAAAGCACCCAAAGACACTCAGTGGAATGGTTAACAACTAAGAATGTCATAAATTAAAGGACTTATTAACATATCTAGAACAGAGAGTCAAAGGGTCTGATGCTCCATAAACAACTACATACCTCCTTGAAATCACAGCAATGATTTCAATCTTGCAAACAGTTTTGGATACATATTAAATACATTGCTCATGCTAATATAAACAATATTTAATATCCCTTACATTTACATTGCCAACAACTGTACTAGGTTCTTTACTGAACAAAAAATGCAATCCTTGCCATGGCAAGCTTACAGTCTTCCAAGATGAGGAAAGTGAGAGTGGAAAGACAGCAGGAAAGAAACAGATTATTCCGTGTCTCCTAAACTATAGATTACTAAACATTAAGCATACATTAGTAAACACATTTGCGTGCAATGCAATTGCTAGAGTGTATTTTTTGAAGTGCCACTCACAGCCTCACTGGTAGGAAGGTCTGTTCACGTCAGTGCTACATCCCATGAGTTACAGGAAAAAGGGAAGATCCTAATAGGACACAAAGGGCTCGGTGAGTAGCTATCTCCTCCCATAACCATGGAAAACTGAGATAAAACACACTCATTTAGCCACAATGCTACTTTCATAAAATTACTGATGTAGATGAGACAAAAAAAAAAACCACCACAACAAAAAAGACAATAAAACAACGGAAATTCATCAGGGCTTTTCTTGATGTGTGAAATGAGGTCTCCTTTTAATCACTTTTGCTTTATATGGCTCTGGGGGCTATGATGCTTTGGGCAAAATCTTCTTTGAGTTGCTAAAGCGTAATCCCACATCCTAGACAAAGCTTTTAAATTTACTTTAAGAATTTAAACCATTTTTGCCATTCTGAGGCTATAAATTTTATGACATCTGTATCTTCTGTCATAAATTCTGTGCACATTAATACAGATTTTTTACATATAAACATCTATAGATAGATATAATAGTCTAATTTTTATATACATTTGTATATAAATTATATAGTATGCAACATATTTTATGTACATGTATTATTATTTTATAGCATATTGTACTATACCCTTTACTGTTAATACACTGCAAAACTCACTGTACTACCTAAATAAGAAGGAACAATTGAGGATGTTCATTCTGCATCTTGGGCTTGATAGATAACTACAGCTTTCCTCTTTTATGCCCATTTAATTAAATTGTAATGAAATAAGAGTGCATCACAATTTTAAAACTAGAAAATCTGAAAAACAAAATGCCCAACTATTGCTTACACAGAAAATGAAGCCAGAATAAACGTTTCCAAATGAGAAGGAAAAAAGAAAAAAAAATATCTTCACACAATAAAAATAAGTAATAAGATGCAAGAACACACACACAGAGGAAGCCTGTCGTGGTGCTACAGTAAGGAATCATTATTTGAACTCAGGTTTCTGGTTGGTTTTCATCCCACCAGAACCTTATCAACAAAATGATAACCATATATTACAGACTGCCTACTTACCGTTAACACACACTTACTCCTGCCAGCGCCGGTTCTACAGAAAACATTATCAGCGTGCAACCATAAATGAACAAAATTACCATCTGCACACTGAAGAACAGAATTGCAAACATAATTATATCTCTTACATGTTGTAAGTACACAGTTGTTTTAAATTTGGACTTATAACCTGTTTTTCAAATAACAGCTTCAGTCTGATTCCAAGTCACCAAGGTAATGGCTGTAATAAGTAGCTATACCTCCTAATCAGCAAATGTCACAATAAGCATAGTGCATCTATCTATCTAATCTTTTTTGGCCACGTTATTATGTTTTATGAGCAGTTTTACCACCCATATGTTACGCTGTCATGTTCTCCTAAAAGCTGGTTATTAGGATTAACTGGAGAAAGTGAAATATGAATGCCTGTATAAATTGTAGAGTTGAATGCTGTTAAAAGCAAAGTGTCCTGGGTCAGAGGAAGACATGTCATGCATTGCAGGGCATTCCACTTCTTTTGGAAGGAAACCCATGGAATTCACTCTGGCCCCTATGAAGCTTTCTGACTAAAAAAAAGCACAGTTGGCCTCATATGGAAAACAACAGCTGACCCTCATTTATTTCTACTCTACTAATATCTACCATAGATGCATGTACAAAACAGTGCAATCAATTCCTCTTCCCACCAACTTTAAAGCCAGATGCTAGAATGACTGTGCTAGTCATCACATTAAGACCACTGTACCTTATGAAGAATTATTAACACTACACCAAAATTCAGAGAACTATTTTCATTAGGAAAAAAAGTTCACAATGAAATCAGATGTACATAGAAGCAGACAACTCCATTTTGGGGACAAAAAGCAAGAGATACACCATAGGGTATAACAACAAAACAAAAAGAAATCCCCAAACACCGAAACCCACAAAAAACCCTTGGGGATCTATAACCCACAAAGGTGATGACTTGCGTAAGAACCAATAGTGTAAGGCTGCTTGGGGCTGGAGGAGGACACTCAAATCTTGTTCTGTGACTCATTAGCAGCAGTGTTACATGCAAAAGTCATTAAGCAATTATTGTCCTCTGCTCAGCGTTAAGAAGGCACCAGCTGGCGTTTGGGACATTGCGTGGAGAAATTGGAGAGAATATAGAAGCAAGCATGATATTTAAGAGTGGTGCTAAGGCTCTGACCAAAGAAGACACTGAGAAGTCAAGTTTCCTAGTCTTCATAAAAGGGGAGAGTCTTCTTTTAGAAGAAAATATGCTTGCAAACAAGGACAGTGCTGTTTTTTCTCCATGTCAGGACAAAAAAATCATGGTTTGACATGAAACAAGAGGAAAAACCTTCTAACTAAAAGGACCCCTAAGCATGGAAGCAGACTCCTTCATGCAATCCTCTTTGCCACAGATTTTAAGAAAATATCCCATAACGTAACTATAAATAATGCTCCATCCAAGCGGAACTCAGTGACCTTTAGAGATCCCTTGTAGCAGAAGCAGCGTAAGAGCTCTGGCTGTCCACACAGCAGAGAGGAAGAGATGAGTCCCCTTCCCTCTGCAACATGGCTTCACACCTCAGCAAAGCAAGAGGGACTGGCAGGGCTCAGTGCTCCCATCCAAAGGGCTGGAAGAGTCACCCTCACAGCTTCTCAGCCCTACAGTCTGCTGTTTCTGAGACTGAGAAAACAGGGCTGCACAGCAGGGCGGAACAACAAAATGTCCATCTTCCTGCATACAGCAGTCAAACAATACACTTTCTTTACAAGTCTACTTGTCAACACATTGTCCAGAAAGCCCTCCCCCAGCCATCTTGCTGGTGTTTCTGTAACTACATCTAGCTGTTTCTCCTACCCTCTGCCCTGGCCTTCCAAGTCTTCTCAAACCTTTGAATGGACAACAGCTCTCTAAGGACCGTGGGGAGCAGTCTGCTGCTCTTGTAGGAACCTGGCTACATAAAGAAGCTAAATGACCTCTTAACACCTATCCTGACAGCTACCTATAGTATATTATGATGTAAAGCACTAGCTAAGACACTTCTGTGTCTTATTGGAAGTACACGCATTTCTCCAGGGTGGACTGTGTTCCCAAGCTTCGGTATCCTTCCTTTCTGACATCCACACCTTTAAATGTCTTGTTTGTCACTGCAGCAGGATTCCTTCAAAAGAACATGAAACTTATAAACTGCATGAGGTAAAACCTTTTTTGGAAGCTGCCTCAGATTCAGGAAAAGTCCTTTGGCCAAAACTGCCCAAGTCCAGTTCCAGGGAGTTTCAAACTGCAATCGATCAGCAGCACTGTACCAGAGACTTGAAGCTAGTATGGCAATCTGTAGACAGAACAGCATCCATCCCAGTACTTTGATGACCCTATACATTGAATAAGCCCACAGTTGGCTGCCAAAGCAAATGGGATGCCAGGTGATGATGCACAGCATTGGCACTGTGTGTTTGCAGTGCTATCCCTACTAATGAGGTAGGCTGCTGCACTCCTCAATAGCTGAAGTTTCTATGGAGCTTTTATCTTCAGCTTCAGTGAATCACAATAATCCAGCCTAGTTGTGCAGAACATGTTCATCACTACTGCTAGATCCACACCAAAGAAAAGGAGACATAGCTTCTTGTAACTTCTTGGACGCAAGATGTAGAACAATTAATTTCTGACTATTTCTAGCATTTTGGTGTTGAAATACCAGCTAGAGCAGAATGCTGCACAGAGCTTACAGTGCTTTGAAAAATGAAGGTGAAGTGCTTTCCCAGAGAAAAGAGGTCACTGCATCTTCTAGTTCCCTCAAATCACTCACACTAGGTACATTTCTATGCTGTGGCTGGGATACAACTAGAGCCAGTCTCTCTTGCTGAGTAATTTAAAAGTATCTTGTGATCTGCATGTCAAAACCAGTAGGAAGATCAAGTATGGATGTTAATAAGATTTAAAAGGTACTTTGCAGTAGCAGCAGCTAGAGACACAATTAGATCCCTGTCTTCGCTAGTCATAGCAATATAATAAAAGATTAGTAAAAGTAATTACATTACAGTGGCCAAAATAAAAGATCTAAGCACTGCATTCTCTTTGGTGTCTGTACTCATTTGCAAGTTTGAAGTAGCAGTTCCTTAATGACCTACTGTGATAATGTACTGTGGAGGCTGTATTGCAGACGTACCTTTAGCATTCTATTTGCTTCTTATGAAACAAAACTAAATAAAGGCAGCACAAAACGTTACTTTACAATATACCTTGAGTAAACATTTCTGTGAATCACCACAGCTAAACATTGCAGTGAAGATGTCTGAGAAGATGGGTAGCATTTAGTACCTCACATTAGAAGCTGCTAGTAAAGTAGCACCTCACAGGCGAGGTGACAGCTTGAAACGTTCAATATGAACCACCTTGGTGGGAAGAAAAAAATCTCAGCCCAGTAAATTAATCCTTAAGGTGGTCAAAACCCCTCAACAATCCAACAGCATTCCTCTGAAAGAGCCTACCTTGTTTATTAGTATTAATGCTTTCGGCAGCAACTGGAAGTAGCTACTGGTATTTTTAACTGAAGAGACTGAAGTGAAGGAAGAACAGGCTCTTCCCAATGACAGTCTAGAATACAGGCTGAAGAGTCTTGAGGGCATTTGCTCAGTGTTAATGACAAAAAGGGATTACCAGGATGTTTTCCCCTCTAAGGTAACACAATGAAACAGACAAGAGTTGCACATTAAGCATGATCAACATCTGACCCTCCATGGAGGCCCCAGGACCTCCAGTACTTTCTGCAACAAGTAATACCTTGTAATGCAATGACCTTGAGTCACTGAGTGTGCCTGGTAGGCACCCACACAGCCAGACATTATCAGAGCGTGAGAACTTTCAACTTGTGCCACATACCAAAGGGTCTCTGCCTTGTTCATTCATGCCTTGCTGGGATAAAAGGAACTGCCACACAATGCAGTTTTGCATTTGGAGTAGATGTGACCTTTTGATTTCTCCATCTATTGTAGCCTGTTGCTTGATATTACCAGCCAGCTGGTAGGAAGCTACAAGCAGATCTGCAAGGTACTGTCCCACAGAAAATGATTAGCCAAAAGCAAGCAGGTAGAGCATCCATCCCCTTCCCACTCAACTGGCACAGCAACCATGACTTGTGGCCACCTGCAGGTACAGTCATTGGCACAAAAGTCCCTGAGAAGCAATTTCATTTAGGAAATACCAGTCATATCAGGAGAGCACATCTTCTACACCCTTTAGGACTGCAACACTCAGTGGTGGGATGCACACCTAGTCCATAAAAATACCCTCTTCCCTACTAGGGGCTTTTGCAAATGAGCTCAGCATAATCTAGTCCTACTGGTGATGGTCCACTGAGCATCACTTTCTCACATCCTGCCAAAGATTAAGAGTTCAGATTGATCCCTCAGCCTGTGAATCTCATGTAGCATCAGCGAGTAGTACTCAGTAAATCCTCAGTTGCCACTATAAAATGAAATCAAATGACCAAGCAGCACTACTTTTAACAACAAAACACATTACTCATTATGCAGTATATGCTTCTGTCATTCTCTGAGGGAAAATTGCCCAATTACTTACATTAAATCTCACTGGAAATATAACAAAGAAAACAAGACAGGCTAGTGAAGGATGAAAATAACCATGATGGCAACACGTGGTGCAGAGGCTGACCCTAAGAGAGAAGTATTTATTCTGAAGACATGTAAATTATATCAGGAGTTTTGAGAAAAGCACTGCTAATTAAAGAAATTATCTGACTTACATCAAGTAAGGCATATTTACCTAAATACTATTCACTTAAGCTTAATCCATATTGTTTTGTTCCTGTGTGCAGGGAAGGATAACGGTGACATAAAAGATTGATGGAATCCTGACACACACACCCTTTCCCCTCTACCCTCCCAACCCCTGCCCCAAATATGCTTTTTGCTGCTCTTTGGGACTAAAACAGTGTAGTAGTAGTAATACAGAAAGGTACTTTTCTAAAAAATTATAGCTGTTGTTGCATACCTTTGAACAGATGGTCAGTTTGACAAAATCTCTAGCAGCCTTACAGCTTAATACCTGCATACACATATATCTACTTTTCACCTCAACAAGCAATGGTATAAACCCGTTTCTTTTTTTCCTTTCTGCTGACTGCCCATCACTTGCCCACATTTACACAGAGAGGAGCATATAAGGAAACAACAATAATAATAGACACCACATTTCAACAAATGTGATAGGTTGTCACTTCTCAGGATGTATGTATGTCTTCTGCAGGCAAAACTTGTGAACCTCCAGAACAGCTGCTACTTAGCAGCAGTCTATAAATCTGCATACGCATGAATGTGCTGGATGTGTTTGGTTATCTATCAGATATGCAGAAAGGTAATGGCGTGGCACACATTACAATTCATCAATGCACTTTTTTTAGTGTATTTTTTTTTTCTTTCCCCAGAGGTATATTCAGACCAAATCAATGGCCTCCAGAACGATCCTCCAGGACGATGATGCAGTACACAGCTTGGAAATCCATACATGAGGGAGGGTGACACGAAAGATTACTTAGATATTTGTTTTCTCAGGCCACGGTTGTCATTTTTGTGGAAAGACACCTGTTACATGCAGGTATTTACTAGGTTTGACACAACGGGGCACAATTGGTCATGAAGCCTTAAAAATTTGTACTTGCATTTAGAAGAGTAAATCTTTAAAGGACACCACAGCCATCATTCTACACATGCGGTGCACCATGTGGAAGAATGGTGATGCACTAACATTACTGTTAAAAGGTTTGCAGTAATGACTACCTGCTAAATATGATATAATTAGAGAATACTTCCCTATGAATTAAATGCAAATACTTTGATATGTGACCAAGTGAGCACATTTAGTTACTATTAGCATATTAAATACAGTTTAAACTCCCTTCTCCAGCGCCTGATATTTTTTTTTCTGAAATGGCAGTCAGGCATAATACAGTATTTCCACACCAGGGGCAGGAGGGGGGACTGGAAAGCTTGGTGAGGCATGAAAAATTGAATTTCAGTGAGGCAACGGAAAGGACATTGTTGGGCAATTACAGCGCTCCCGTGTTTGCAGTCCGCCAAGGCTGCAATCATCCGCAGCGACAGCGTGGTGTACGGCTCCCCCAAGGCACTGCACTCGAGTTAAATCAATTTGTCAGAAGCGGGGCTGCTCCCTCCCTTCTGCAGGGGAGGCCCACCGGAGCGGAGGACAGCTGGGGCGCACAGCTGTCTCTCTGCCGCAGATCAATTAGAACATCAAAATTCATCTGCTAATTAGCAAGCATGTACAGAGGGGAAAGCAACCTCCCTTAAATGAATCATTTCCACGTATTAATGAATTCAGTGACATCCCGAATTTAGAGCCTACCCAAGGAGAAGAGACAGCCACGTGAGGCACCAGCTAACGCAAGGAGACAATTTCATTATCGCAAAAGTTGAATCTGCTGCTGAGGTGAAAATAAAACTCGCTAGAACGAAAAATTTGCACTTCCAGTATCAGTGAAAGAAGACTCACATCTAGTAAAGCTACTAATGTCTGGTCACAGTGTAAACAGTGATCACTGTAGCGTGGCATTGTGTAAATACAAGTGGGACCAGGAAAAATACTAATCCCAGTCAGCCTGACATACTGCTTGCTTCGAAACACGCTGAAAAGTCCCTTGACTTCTGTGATGGAGCACTGGGCCTCAGGTCAGCAATTTTTATCCTTGCTTTTATTTATTTTTATATTCGACCTTTGTGTTGTTATTAGAATGACACTTATTGTTTATTCACATGTTGCAATGTTGCCGAGGGGTGTTTTTACAAGAGAACTTAGCCAAAGTCAGCTGCTGATCCAATGCTGTTCTCAAGGCTTTGAAGGACAAGGTCACTGATTATTATTTTTTTTTTCCTGACACTTTTAGCGTGCTTAGCTGAGGGGAGGGGGGGAAAACCAAAAGATTCGTACTTCTTTTTGCATCAAAGCTCAGAGCAGAGCTGTTAATTCTTGCATGTGCAGAGGGGTCAGGCACATTGACTTGTAATACATAGAAAATTAAGGTCTTCAGTTGAGAAGGGCACCACCAGCCTCCCTCGTTACTTCTAGTGCCTGAGCCATCACAGCCTAATCACAATGGCCTTCAGCGGCTCTTCTGCAGTTACAGAGTGCAAACCCTTTGTTCTTGGAATTTTTGTCTGAGAACATTTGTATGACGAGTATCTTGTCAGAAATGATTAAGGAAAAGGGGACATCAGTGTGGAGAGGAATAAGACAAAATGACCTCCCAGAAACAGTAACATAGTAAGGGAAAAGAAAACTGGCATCAGCAATGACCCTACTGCTCATCTGAAGCAGTTGATTAACTTTAATTCAATCCATTTTCCCAAGGTGTTTTATTTTTTAAGGCTCAAGTTTCTTACAGCTGTATGTAAATGGGATTTTTAGGCCACTTGGCATCAAATAAGCAACTGCAAATCATTATTTTTAAATATATCACTATAATCTGAAGTGTGGAGAAAGTACAACACAATACCTACTTGGAAACTGCATTCTTTAACCTGACATATGGGTGTCAACTGCTTACCTTGTTCTTAGTTGTTTAGTTTCCTCACCAAGATTTTTCCTCTTTTGTTCTTTCAGTGGAGCTCATTAAAAGCAAAACTGCATTAGATGGCTGAATACACAAACCCACACGGCAATGCCAGTACATGAGGAGCTGAATTCTCTAAGGGAAGGCTATGAAACGTTATTGCTAGCTCCGCTGCAGTAAAACAAACTGCCACAGAGAGCCACAGCCATTCTCATGTGTTGAAGGAGATGAGCTGAAAAGAAGTCACAGAGGAGGTCAGCCAAGATAGTACAGTGCCCCACTTGCCTTGCAATAAAGAAAAGCGTATATGAAAAATGTTTAATAATATGAGGAAGTTTTATCACTACCCTTACTTCTTTTCAAATCCTGCATTGGACTTTCATCTTGCACCAATTCCTACTATACCCTTATGCACAAGCAGGAACAGTGGGACCCACCAAGTTTTACAGCTCTATGCTGCCATTTAGCTCTAAATTTCTTTCTTAAGTGAGGACTGCTGAACACCGCAAGTGCTGAGCTGTAATATATACTCCATTAAAAGCAGCCCACAGAATGTGACATTCTTCTTATCGTATTACCTCAGTTACTGGCAGAATAATATAATTATGATTAACATTGAAGTGGCCTACAGAATGAATTTAATCAAATTTTAATATAAAATATGGCCACTTAGAATGTATTCCATTCAACAGCTTGTTCAGTCAAGATGCTATGTAGGGAGAGGAAGTGCACTGTTGTGATTCCCAGTAACAAAACCCCAATTCCTCTTAAATCAAATATGGCATCAGGATGTTTAAGCAGACATTAGAGGACGCACTGGTGTCATTGCTGTTGTGCATCCATTTGGCAGGGATGACTGCTGCGTCGCTTTCAGTGCCTTATGCTTGCAATGCAAAGACATAGACAAACTCAGCATTTGAATGCTCCTAGCAAGGAATAAGTAATTAATTCACCAAGAAAAACTCTTCTCCTACCTATAGTCATGCAGATCAAATGGCTGTATTCTGTGCTGAAGGACACCAGTGGAAATTCAGAGAGCAGCCACTGAAAGCATGCCAGTTGCTGCAATTCTGCACTGTTCTGACCGAGCTGGTATATACTGATTTGATTATAACTAGAGGACTTGAAAGTCGAGTGTGTCCCATTGATTAGATCTTAGGTAACTCCAAATGCAAGACGATACTGAGTAAGTCTGTAAAATTCTCACCACGTAGACAGTGTTTCAGGGAATCCACTAGGGAACTACAGTTGTAAATGTTCAGATATGAACCTAAATGCAGAAAAGACACAAAAGATCCTAGATATGATACACACAAAAGACACTAGCTACAAAAAGCATTTGTGCAGGAATTTAAGTTCATTACTGTGCACAACTGCAGCATATAAACTTGGGTTTGCTGCTTTTCAGTTTTAAGGCTCTAGCAAGGCCCTCGCTCCGGTAACACAGCACTGTAGCAGGTTAAAAATTCAATGGACAGCTACAGTTGAGTTTATAGCATCCAAGGATTGAGCCATACAGCTTACAAATACTTAAAACATTTTGCCATTTGACTATGATTTCCTAGCCATTCGTGAGATTTTTCTTGAAGGTGGATTAAGCCTATCCATTCCTTGGATGTCATTCAGGAATTTTGTTAGGGTTTGTTTGTTTGTTGGTTGGTTGGTTGGTTTGGGGTTTCTGTTACTGTTGTTTGTTTTTTAAAAAACGAGTCCATCCACTATTCTCCTAGGGCTCTCACCACATCCCTTACTGCCTCGTAGCGTCTTTCTCATTTATCCTTTCCATACGCTAGCTCCATTTGCTTTTTTCCCTTTACTTTATTCTGTCACTTTGAGTTCCTATATTCTTTTGCTGACCATCTTTGTCTCCATTTTCTCTTTTCAGTAATCCTATGAAGCTTCATCTCCAGTGTTCTGCCTCTGATAACAATCTTCCCCAGAAGTAACCTTCCTGCCACATCCACCTTCTACTTCTCACCCCAGTTTTGGCACTACCTCAAGGCCTTTAGTCACATTATTCCTACCTGCATATGTGATCTTTCAGTCTCTTGCTTTTCCTCTGTCTCCACTTTCATTTTGTCTGTATTTAAAATGACCATAATCAGCCACAGCTTCCTTACAATTCCCCTTTTGACCGTTCCCTCAGAGATTAACATGCTTTCTTCTGAAATTACTCCTTTAACTATACTTCAAGCGATTTCTCCTTCTCCCTACCTCAGTTCAGATGGTCATGGGGAGATCGGACTTTTCTACTGACCACTCCCAAATGTTGTCTAGTCTGGAGTTTTGCTCAATTATTTTATTTTAGGTTTATTTAATGTTACATTCAGTTCTACTTGCATCTCCCCTCCACGTTACTGTCATCTACAATCCGTCAACTCCTTCCTTCCCTTCTTCAACAACTAACTGAACTAATCTTTGATGACTTGGTCTTCCACTCCTTCAGTTAGACACTTCATCATCCTCCTATTCTCATTCAGCCAAGAGCATTGAGTCAATTCTTCCACCCTGCCAGCCTAACCTTTCATTTTACTTTGTTCCAACTAAGCAATAACATGTTCCCTCTTGATGCCGTGATAGCCTTCTACTGTCTTCTCCTGGTCTCAGCCACCCTCTCATTCTCTGGTATCAACCCCCTTCTCACTCCCTGTCACTGGAAGTTATTGTGATCTCCAGGTGATGAATGCTGATGACCTTTTGCCTCTTCTCAGTTTACTCTTGCATTCGTTTCCTTTCTTTGCCCCTGTGCATAGGGCTGCAGATCATCTCCGTTTTCCACTTTTTTCATCCTCAACTCACTTGTTCTTCTGCCTCATGACAAACTGTTTGGATATCTCATGTCCCACAAGCCTTTTTACAAATACTGTTTTAAACTCTCAATTTCCATTTTTGACCTGCTGCTGTCTGGCTTCTACTTCTTGTACAAATTCTTGCATTCACTGAAGGCTTTAGTGTCTTCTTTATGGTCAGCTCTTTTAATCTGTACCCTGGCTATTCAACTGCCTTCTGCAAAGTCAGTCAGAAGCTTTTTCTTCAAGAAGTTTAATACTTTTTTCCCTACCCCTCCAGTAATTACTTAAGAGAATGATGTTCACCTTCCCCTACAATTTTCAGAAAAGAACTGACATGGGCACGTCTTACGTTTTTTTTATCTTCTGCATCTTATTTCCCAGGTAACCTCATAAAAAAATTAGACTACTGTGGTGATATTATTGATTTACCTCTCCCACACACAGCCATCTTTTCTCCAGTCTGTATTTTGATCTTGCTTTCTGATATCTCTGTAATGATCAGTAAGTTCAAGAAGAACAGGGACAAAGCACAGTAGACCTTCCTGCTATCTCTTCCCTTGAACATTGCACACGCTCTACCATCTTTCCAGTTACACAATCCTTGAAAAGAATGCCATCTTCTACTCTCTACCCTCAGTCTGAATTTTTTTCTCTAGAACAAAATGTTCTCTTTGTCCTAATTTTGCAAATGTGCCTGGGATATATCTTTTCTATTTGACCTAATTGCCAAAACCTGCATGCTGTGGTCTTTTTCCTAGTTTTTAGAGCTCTTAGTGTTCCTTAGTTCATGCAAGAATTTAAGAACTGTGACTCTCTTGTGATCGTGACAGACAATGTTAGATGCATTTACTGTCAGAAACTCCCTGTCCAGATCTTTCAGGTTTTACTCCTTATCCCCATCTAAGGGGTGAAAGGGCCAAGCAGATGAACAGGGAGGGAGAGATTGATACACACCTAGAGTATGGGGAAAAGTCCTGTATCCAGTCTAGGGGAGTGAAACATGGAGGCAAAAAAATGGAGAGGCAAAAATAAGGAAGATGTGGATATAAAGAAAAGGTCAAAGAATTAAAGAGATGGAAGCAATGTTAGAAAAATAAGAACAAATGATAGGAAGTGTGTGCAATAAAGAGAGAAACAGGGGAAAGAAACAGTAAATAAAGGAAAAAGAAAGTCCATCAAATACTAGAGGAAAGTCTTTGATACTTGAAAGGACATTTAAAAGAAATTTAAGTAGGTAAATTCAATTGCAATTTTAGGAAAAGAAATACAACCAGCTAATATAATCAGATCATAGAGTCACAGAAGGGTCAGAGTTGGAAAGGACCTTAAAAGATGATTCAGTGGCAACCAAAACCACCCTGTCTCAGCAGGAAGTATATAAAAATCGAAAATATTCCCAAAGTTTTCATTAATCTTTAGCTTATCCATGGTAACAACGAGTCGACTTCCTGCTCTGTGGTCTGCCATGAGAGCTGCAGATGTAGTTCAGCACCGGGATGGGGATCAATGCTCACAGAAGCGCTGTGCTTTCCCTGCTCTGCGACAGCACGGCTACTTCATGTGTTTGTCAGCGTGTATGCAAATCACAAGGTCCTCACTTGTTTTAGAATTATTTTCCAGTGAATGTAAACTCATAACAGCTTTTTAAACATACCAGCATCTTAAATTAAATGTTTTTGCCTCAGAGCTAGGCAAATAGGTCAGAAAAACCTGTTCTGTTTAAAACATGTATCTTACCTCTAAACCGAAGTGTTTTTTTTTTTCCCAGGTTATTCAAAATAAAGCAGAAATCCACTATACCAATAGAAACGGGGCTTCAAAAGGAAACTTAAAACTACCATGGGTTACTCTAAACAAAATATTATCTGTTTGAACTGACTTCTACACAAATTCTAATTGATTAAAGTTCTTCTGAATTGTAAATATCTAAACTTCTATTTATAATTTGGAATTATTTATTATCTTTTAGATATATAATATTTATATATTAGCATTACAACTGTTTCTAATGAAGACAAATCATTATATACTGGGATTGCTGTAGGTAAAACAAACAACAGAAATGCATTGTTCAAAATCAAAATAATAGCTAAGTCATTTTCAGAGCTAACGCAGGATATTCCATTCTCAAGATCACCTTTTTCTCAGGGAGAAGAATAATTTTTGTTTGCTTCCTAATCTACACATTTAAAAATAACCTACGGTGTAACTATGGTACTTCAATCTGTTCCAGAAACGTGACCTTTCAGTACTACCTTTTCATTTATCAAGACCATGATGAATATAAAATCAAAAGTATTGTAAATTATCACAATCAAGACAATGAATACATTAGAAGTTGAGTAAAGAAAGATGTTGAAATAATTTGTCTTGCCAACTGAAATGATGGAAAAGGCAGCAGTGCAGGGGGCAGTGCTACGCATGGAACAAAAATAAATGGAAGGCTCTCTGTTTCACCAGCCGCTCAGTATATTTTTCTGTCCAGTTTGCTCTAGTAGGTTAATAGCTGGGCTGTCTTAACCATGATAGCCTTGATGACTGTATTGACAAGAAATCATGATCTACAACAGATCTGCTTTTACGAAATGGCCATATAAGTCCTTCCATTAACAATACTAATCAGATAAAGTATTGCTAATGGGTGACCCTGCATCTGGTTAGCATGAACTGTTCTGTTTAGTATGTATATGCTGTATTTCTCACGCAAGATCAAGATGTCAGTGCTATAAATTTATACATTATGTTTGGAAAATTGTTTATAATTTATTCTCTACATCTGCTGCAACTTTGGAAAACAGAGAGCTGGTTCTTTGTTCTTGTCATTAAATCAGATTATTCTCATGCTAAAAGTTTTGATGATCCAAAAAACAAATAAGGGACCAACATGTAAAGACACACTAGAAATTAATTTATACATTCACTTTTCCCTCCTGGTGTAAAGGAGTTATCCATAAAAAGTCTGCCCTGATATTTACATTTCTAGGCAAAACATATTTTGAAACTGGATGTATAATAGCCATTTGACAGACATGATGCATAAAACCACAGTGCCCTGAGCACCAATCCCTTCATGTAGCTATAAAATATTTAAAGTACATAGTGTTTACAGGCAGTTGATAACATTGATAAATGCCTTTCAGAAAAAAACAAACCCAAACCCCTTCTCCTGTAAGTTTTACAGAACTGAGAGAAATCATAAGCAGCGCAGCATCCACAAAATTCACATGCCAAGAAATTACCCATGCTCTTCCAATTTGGCCCAGAAAACAGATTCTTCCTTCAAGATTGCCAATTTTACAGCAAAGATACAGAGATATGTCTTTGTAAAGGCTAACACAAAAATTGCAAATTGTTAAAAGGACCTATGTAATTTAAGCTTACTGTTTTGCCCCCTAAAGTTTTATTTTTGCTCTACATCAAAAATCATTTGACACTCTACTAGATCAAACTAGCAAGATCCTCTGGTAAAGCCAAACTACATGGGAAAGCTTAACAGAGCTCCTAAACCTGTATGACTAAGTAAATCCTCAGTTATGAGTTTCTTTTCCTTAATAAGGACCTTGGACACAGAGGGGCAGCTTCTTACCAACCAAGGGGCTTGGGAGGTCAAAAGCATTCCTCCATCCACGGATGTCTTGTTTCTTAGGTGAAACTGTGATCCTTAACGCACTTATGAAAGAACATAAACTATCCCCTAAGGTTCTATTCCTTTAATGTTAAGAACCTTGAGCTGCTTGAGTTGGAAAGCAAATAGGCATTTAGGACATCACCGATTTTTTAAACACATTTAACTTTGGCCCCCCAAAGTTCTGGAATTTAAATGGCTCATGGTACTACCAATGCTGAGCACTGCACAGATAACTCAGCACACACTTGTTGACTCACATATCATACAAAGAAGCTAAAAGAAATGTTCATATTAGGTTACTAATAATCACTCTATAAAAAAGAACCACCAATACTATTTCATACATTAAAAGTGGCTTTTGACAAATTACAAGTCTAAATTTTCACTTTCAATCAATGCAAACCTCAGGTTTCTTACAAATTATCTTCCCCTCACCCGAAAGGAACAGTGTGCCAAACCTTTTGCACGGGTTACTTTATTATTATTGTTGTTATATACAATAAGGTTTGGATGCCCTTTCAGCTTTAAATCATTGATCTAAATATTTCCATGCCCCATGTAATTTTGATATAGTCTAGTGCCACACAGAAACAATTACCTAGGGTTATTTCTGGGCACCTAGAGTTGTTCAGCATGTGGAAGAGAAGGTTCTGGAGAGACCTTATAGTGGCTTTAAAGGAGACCTACAGGGGAAGGACTCTTTATCAGGGAGCAGAGTGATAGGACAAGGGATAACAGTTTTAAGCTTAAAGAGGAGCGGCTTAGGTTATATTAGGAAGAAATTTTTCACTATGAGGGTGCTGAGGAACTAGCACAGGTTCATAGGCTGCTCGGAGAAGTTGTGGTTGTCCCATCCCTGGGAGTGTTTAAGGCCAGGCTGGATGGGGCTTTGAGCAACCTGCTCCAGTGGGAGGTGTCCCTGCCCATGGCTGGGGGGTTGGAACTTGGATGATCTTTAAGGTCCCTTCCAACCAGAAACATTCTGTGATCTTTTTGCCAAATTATGTAGCCTTCCACCTGTGTATGGAAACAGATGCCAGATATTATCAGCTGTAAGTGAACTCTTGTACCTCTTCTCTATAATTCATTCATTTATCTTTAAACTATAACCTCTGCTACTGCTAAGTCTAGATTCCCTCAGTGCTGCTCTTGTGCCTGTGGTGAGGTTTGCTCAGCTTCATCAATATCCTTGTAACACCTGTCAACATACTGTCACACTTTACACGCTTTCCTTACACTCTTCACTGTATTTTTTTTGTACATCAGAATGAAAATCAGTGTCTAAATCCTCAGCTTTGAGTCTTATGGAATCCAGCCTACTAATAAAATAAAACAAAAATTTTACACTGCAATAAAACAATAAAAAGATTCTTAATCCAAAGCAGTTTGTTTGGCTCCTTCAAGGCTTTGAACAGATACAGACAGTACAAGTGTTTGCTCTTAACTTGCTCTGGTGCTTTCCAGCCCAGGGAGGGTGGATAAAGCATGGAAGAAGAGAGGTTTAGTAAAAGGAGAAATTGAGCTGCCAAGCCCTACAGTTTGCAGGGTTTTAAGTATTTTTTTTTCTTCCCTAAAATATATATAACAAAGCAACAAATCCTTTACAAACAAGCCATGTTTTCTTCCCTATCTTTATGAAGAGTATCAAAAAGCACAGACCAGAAGGGCAGCTGCAACTTGGCAGCAGCTCAGCAATTCTTGCTGTGGCTGCTGCCTGAGCACTGAGCCCAGAGGGCTATGCTGCAGAAGACCAAGTGGTCCAGACTTTGTACAGAGTGATGGTAGGAATTAGCTTCAACACACCAACTGCTGCAACTATGCTCTTCAACACTGAGGTCATACGTACAGAAAACATTTTCATGTGTATTTTTGGGGTCATATTGACACTGTATATTATTTTTGCATTGGACAGAAAAGTATACAGTTGAAGAAGTGCCTCACAACCTCTACATATCTTTTGGCCGTTACTGAAAGAGCCAAAAGCAGCATATTTTTCAATAAATTTATGGGTGTAAATTGTCAGGAATCCCTGCAGCTATTCTTACCATTAAGATGGCATCACAGTGTTACCAAGCTGCTGCTTAAGCTTTAATAGGTCTGTGACTTAACAGTGAGAAATTCTCAGCATAGATTGTGCTGCTCTCCCAGTGTTGTGTGTAGCCTAGTGTTCAATTACTTAGCCAAAATGCAACAGTCGTCTTATACAACAGAATATAAGAAAAAGCTACATTTTCACATAGGAACTTAACTATCCATTTCCTTTCAGGGCAGACATTGAATTGATTGATTTGTTACTTAGTTGTCCTTATATTTTAATTAGACTTGTTTGCTGTGTTAGTAATTGCATGATTGAGGTCTGGGATTCCCTCCCTCTCTCCCCGCCCAGAACAAAAAGGTAGCTTGGTGGTAGGGCTGGAGGGTGAAGGCATCATTAGGACAAGTGGATGGTTTGATGTTTTGCTTTGAGGCTGGAAAGTTATTTGGATAACCTGGTGGCTTCAGGTAACATCACAAAATAAAATGATACGGTCTAATATAAAGGAAAGGAGGAAGGTCATAACTATCACAGCAGTGTTCCTGTAGAATGCAGTACAATTAACTCCATGAGCTGCAGCTTTCCTGCCTGCATTAAGAGTGGTCTGCAACGAATACAAGCCCCAATAGCTTGAACTGGAAGAATAATTTCCTGCTCAAAGGAGGCTGCCAAAGGCTATGATCAGACATGAGCATGTCACAAGGATGACAGTTACTTTGAGGGAAACAAAGTGTGTGCTGATGTCAGCCCCAGGCAGTCCTAGTGATTTCAGTGCATAATTTAGGTCACAGCAACCTTGTATGCATTCCATGCCAAAAAAAACCCAGGGCAGGGGTGTGGGTGAAATCCCAAACACCAAAAAAAACAATGCCACATCCCTTAAAACACCATCTTCTGTCATAATATACCCCAACCACCTTTTAGGTATAAGCGCTTCCTACAAGCCTCCAAACAAAAATACCACATGTATATATAAAATAAAGAATTGTAATGTATAATGTAAGTATATATGAGTAAGCTCTGACTTTTCCTTCTGGCTTGCCCATATGACAAAAACAATGACATCTGCTTAAGGTCAGAAGTCTGTAACACATATGAATGCTCTGCCTGTAGTACTTGCTTTCCTAAGCCAGGCTGCACTGTCATGGATAATTATGATATCTAGTGTAGACACTTCTCAGTTTCATTTACAGTAGTACATTTTTTTGGGGGGGGGACACACATAAATGGAAATAAGCCTTGATCCAGAACTATAAGGCATCTTCATCTCGTTGGCAGGACTACCCATTTAAAATTAATTAAAGTGAAAAACAGTTTTTTTTTTCAAATTAATCTAACTTTTCATTTGCATTTAAATTTGCAGTACATCAGATAATTGTACAAGCAGTCCAGGAAAGCTCTATGCTGATTTTTCAATGCAAAAAGATCTCATTAGAAAGGACTTTGACCATAATAAATTAAAAGCTATATTCTAGCTACAGATCACAGGATCCAGTAGTAGAATGGGGGCTAGGGACAGAAGACATCAACATCACCATAGAGAAATGTTCTGCTAACTCAGTCTTGCTGGTTTTCTGGAAACAAGGGACTGTATTTTCAGGTCAGTGATTTTCAACTGTTTTCATTTCACAGATCCCTAAATATTTTCCAGCGGAGATGCAGGCCTTTGAATAGCAAAAATTAAGCCCAAGGCAAAGTACTCACTTTTCATTTTTACCTGTCATGAATTTCTGAGGCATGATTCACAGACCATAGGCTGAAAAACCTTTTAAAAAAAGAGAGGATGCACACTACTCATGCTCTGTGGACAATATTTCTTTGAACTTAAATCACAAATGCTTGCATTTTCAGGTCTCTTCATTCTAGATATGTTCAAGTACAAATTACATTGCAATCGTAATTTCTGTAGTTTATCATCATTGAGTTATACAGGACTTCTGGCATCAGCCTCAACCTAATACTCTCGTAGGCCATGGCTTTGGAATCATGGGACAAACCTATCAAAGTTTTGTTTTGTTTTTTTTTAATTAATAAATTAATAAATAAATAAATAAAATATCTCTCTTACAGGTGCCTGCACAATCCTTTCCTTCCCTTTGTTCCACTGAGGCAAGGGGAAGGTCCTTTGCTGCAACAGAGGCTTACACTGTGTATAGTCGCCTCCATATTTCCTTCAGGAGTATCTCATGCATCCATGTAGCAACAGAGATGATTCATCCAAAGGACCCAACACAGCCCAGCTTTACATGAACTACATGAAGAGTTCTCTGTGACAGATATCCCCTCAGGCACGAATTTGGAAACAAAAGTATCTTAGTGCCCACAGATCATTTAAGCCCCTGCAGCACTTCTTTCATTCTATGTTCTGTACACATGTTGGTTTTGAAGACATGCATCTCTTCTGCTCTTTATAAAGTGTTCTCAGCACAGGTGTTTCAAAAAAAATATTGATCTGAACAGGGTGCTTTTTGGCTGTGTACTTTCTTTTCCCCATACCCCTTCCAAACTTTGACTAAAGGTTTGAGCAGTAAGCCTCAGCTCTAACTCTAGTGTCTTGCAACAGCACATCATGGCTTGTGGCAATACACTATTACAGAGAGAGAACAATCCAGTCACCATTCGCTGGCTGAGGCCCAATCCACACGATTATGCAGCTTTTTTCCAATAATGGTATCCCCTCCTCTCCATAATTTAGACAAGAAATAATGATTAAAAAAAAAATCCTTATCACACTGATTTGTATGTAGAGATTGTGCAATTTGATAGAAAACATGACAAAACCTTGACAAGAATCACCAGAAAAAATGCTTACAAATTTATGGGGTAGACAACCATAATCTTTTTTTTTTTTTTTTTTGCATAGTGGTTTTGATGTTACTTATTCATGATCCCTATAGTTAAGTATTTTCCCCTGCTAACACACCATAGAAATCCCATTCCCAGAGAACATCATCATCAAGGGGCCAATTTCCCAGAGAAATCTGGCTCAAATTCAAGGCTTTGGTAGGATCAAAGGCAGATCTAAAAAAGGGGAAGGGAATTAATGAACACATCAACCAGAAAATTTGCATGTATCTACTCTTGCACTTGATCAAAAAAGAAAAACAATAAATGTTTTCTTTTAGTCTCTGTATGACTGATGAACATGGAGAATGAGTCAACACCTCTGATTTACAGTTGGAAATAACTATGCTTTTAGAGTGATCCAGATCAAGCACATGGAATATAAACAAAGATCAGTTAACACCAGAAATCTTCATTGTGGAACAAAAGATGCAGAACAGGAATATTTGTACACCATTTTTTCCCAAACAAGTGTTACATATAACAGCCTGACAGATCTGATGTTCCTACTTGTATTACCATAAATCTGCAAAACACTCCACTTCAATAAAAACTTGGTTTTGATGAGCTAGGAATCAGTGGCCCAGAATAGCTCCAAAGAGTAACGGATTACTTCAGAAAAATCCTTCATATTTGGGGATGAAATAAAATATAAGACTTTCCCTTATGTGGCCACAAAAGCTTACTGAGTATCTTTGTAACTTCACACAACTGGAATTGGGCTGCTTAATTAGAGAGAATTGAAAGTAATGTTAAAACTAATAAATAAAAAAAGCTAAATAAAGAACCATGTTATTGAAAATTGCACTGAAATTTATTTGCCTTGGTTCGTAAAATATCAAAAGTGAAAGTGAATTTCAAACATACAGGCTTGTCTTTGCAGAGAGTACTGCCAAATGTAAAATAACTCAGGCTGCACTAGAAAGGGCTTCTTTACCATTGATAACGACCTGATCAGTAGGCACAGAGTAGAAACTGAGAGTTAACCCAAGTGACCTAACCCTACCTTGTATTGTCATTCTCTGCTTAAGCCCTTCCAGCATTATCAATTAATACACTTTCAACTGGTCTTAAATTGTTATTGCTTAACAGCACTTTGCAACTTAACTTTCCTGATCTGATGTCTAAGTGTGCGTACATGTCAAGAGTGGGCAAAGCGATTGCTACTCCAACCTTGTGTCACGTTTTCTTGGACAGATAAGGATATAAAAAAAAAAAGGAAGAGAGAGCTGAATGGACAGCAGAACAGTTCTTGCCTTACAGAGGCATCCTCTGTGCTATTCCAATTTAAAGACAGACCTTAAGACAAGCACTGTGGTGGTCATGTTGATCACAAGCCAGAGAACAAAGCAATTAAGGTTCAAGGACTACCAAGGCACAAAAACAAGTCAGGAGACAGTATCTGTAAGCCTGTAGTGGTGTTGCGGCATCAACTTCTGGTGTTCTACCTTACCATAAAACTCCACCTCTGATTCTCTGTCACGATGGACTAAAGCAACATCAATGGGTGCCAGCCACCCAACTTCCAGCAATATTTGGCCAAATATATCTGGGTCCCAAGTGTTGGACTCAAGGTGTGTAGCACAGGAGGCATGGCCTCAGCAAGTGGAATGGGAAGGGGGGCATTAAACCCAGCAATCACTCGTGTCTTATGACCACCTCATCTCCAGCTCTTCTAATAGCTATAGACTATTTTTTTTCTTCCTCCAGACACCAGGAAGCTGCATGGATAGGAATCAGTTTTCCTGCTAGGATAATTCATTACAACATAAGCAAATTTAGTGCATGTTACTGCTCAGACCTCAAAAATCTGGTTCCTCAGCAAACACATGCACATGAGTGTAGGCTCAGGACTAGCTGTAGTTGCATTTCCAGTGTCCGTGAGATGAAGTCGTTTTAACTGCCATTTCTGCCCATCCCAGAAGGTACACAGCCACTCAGATAGCAGCTAGTCTGTGCACGTCAGCTGTCTACATTTGACAGACTAATCAACCTGGGTGGCTTAGATCAGAAAAACCCAGAACAACAGAAAATCACCAACAAAAACCAAGACAACCCCAAACCAACCAACCAAACAATGCACTCTGTCTCTCCTCTATTTCTGATGTGACCACGAGTAGTGTAATTGCACGCTCCCTGCCTCTGTCTTGTCTACCAACAGCACTGTAAGAGCCTATAAATACTGTGGGGTCAAACACACACTTGTGGTGCGGATCCCTCTCACACTGTCTTTCCGTTCTCTGGCCTCATTGCCAGATGCCAGACAATGCTGCGGGGCTGCAAGGGCGCTCTTGGGCTTTTGCAGCCGATTGGAGTAACGTGGCAGCATCATTTGTTTCGGAAACAAAACAATACAGAAAGCTTCAGCTGTATAAGTAGGAACCAAATGGCTTCTTTTGATCTCGAGAACCTGTTATCTGTATGTCTCCGTCTTCCACCACGCATTTTTCCCATGCTATTTATGCGCTACTACACAAACTCCCTGAACAGGCTACTAACTGGGCTACTACTAATGATGCCAAGTAAAATAAATAAGTAACTAAATAAATAATAACCCCTCCAATATCTTAAACTCAGGCACCCATGGAACAGCACCCCCAACTGCTCCTCACCACCCTTCAGTTAACAGTAATATATATCAAGGGCATTCAAAAGGGGAGGCAAGCCAGGAATAACCGTACTGAGACTCCTCTGCTTCCAGCCCAGTATGACAAGATGAACTCCACATCTAATAGCCCTAGACGGACATAAGGAAGGAACCAGTCATTTACCAAGGAGTTGGTAATCAAAGCCATGTCTCTGCAGATTCAGTGGCAATGAGGTATGAGACAAGATTCAAGCTCCAGGGCTAAAAAAGATGCCTTCAAATGGCTTAAGTTTTCTCACTAAATCCCACTATTTTTTAATTCCAGTTCAATTTTTGTAGCAAGTCCCCTTTACTTGGGCTTCCCTTGGGACAGCAGGGCTACCTTTCAACTTTTCAGAACTAACTGTTCTCCCAGATCTCGGTTACTGCTAACTTCAAAAGGGAACACAGTGGGCTCATTAGACGATTTAATGACATTCATTTTGGCACTAATCTTAAAGCACTTATAAATAACTTTTTTTTTTTTTTTTTTTTTGTAATAACCAGTATAACCTAGCAGTCAGAATGGTTTTGCCAACAACTGTCAAGGACCTTCATCACAAGGGGAAGCAGGCACATTTTAAAGACAGCTTGCTTTATTCAACTTTCAGTTGAATTACAATAAAGTATCATCCAGAACCCTGCTTCAAAATATTTCATACAATAATACAGCTACACTTAAATTTTTTCCAAGAGAAGATAATGAAACAAATTTATCTCTGGCATAGACTAGTATAGAAGCAAATAAGAAACTTGGCCACTAATGCCAGGATAAATCTGGATGGAAAGAGTAAGAAACTACCAATGGTGATACAATCAGCACTAAGTCTTTACATCGGGATGAGTAGAAGAATTTGATAATCAAGGATCAAACTGGTTTCTTACTAAGTCTGGAACTCTGGCATTCACTGAGGCAAGAACAATACAGGGAGGAGAAATAGCAGTAGAGAAAGAATCAGAAGCATATGATAAATTTAGCAGAAAAAGACTACTGACTTGGAAATTGCACATTAGAAGAAAATTACACAAAGTTAAAATAAAGTTCTTTTTGAAATTATAGAAGTTAATACAGATATAATTAATAGAACCCCATGGTATTTCTATGTAATTTGATGCATAAGTGTAATTCATTGTTAACCCATTGTTGGATCACACCAAAACTGAAAACATCTCGAATTCAAGATAGCTAAATCCGAAGCAGTTCAGAGGTTTGATGTACTGGGGTGCTGTAGGTGAAATGAGAACAAAACCAATTTAGAGGCTTCTTAAACACAGAAACTGAAGTTGGTTTTGTGAGGCTTCTGGTACGTCCAGGTCTTACATACAGTTGGCTTCTGTCTATTTTGGAACTATTACGTTGTTGCTTTCTGGAAATCAGAAATGAGACACATACATGAAAATTAACCAAACCCCAAATATGTATCAAGTTAAGATGAATGATTTATGAGGTTTGGTTCTTCTTGAGGTTTGGTTCTTCTTTTTTTTCTTAATTAAAGTCCATAAGCATCAATATTTTTCACCTTCCCATTTGATTTGCCTTTGAATACTAAGCCAAAGAATGTAACAATCCACAAAATTTGAAATGTGCTGATGCAGAAAACAAGGCAATGCTTACTCATAATAAATAAAGCTATTCTGCTTTATGTCTGAATATAAGCAGCACTGACAAAACCTCGGTTGCCTGAAAGCATCAAGCATGACGCTCTCTGAAAGTCGGGTCGTTATTTGATTGGAGATGGAAAATTGTATTGCAAGTTTGATCTCTTTGAGGAGAAGCAATTGCTGGTCTTCAATGTGTATGTATCTCCTGTAAATCCGAGGAGGCAATAATTCCACAGTACACAGCCATGATGTGACCACAAATGGAGTATCTCATGCAGCTCTTATCTCAAAGGATTGCAGAAAAAGATATAAAATAACTAAGCATATACAAAGAAGGCTAACTTAAATGATATAGGAATCGGAGGATAAGATACTGAATATGAAGACAGACTAAGGAAGCTAAAGTTATATAATCCAGAAAAGAGGATTGAGAAAAATATGATCATAGTCTATAAATAACTTACAGGTAACAATATAGATGAAAGAAGAGAATTATTTAAAGTCCTGGTAGAGGATAAGATGAGAAGCAATTTCCTTTTGCTAAAGAAGGAAAAACCGAGCAGAAGAATGTAGGCCAAACATTCACTAAATATAACACCCCACAGCAGTATGTATGGGATTGCATTTTAGTCAAGGTGGAGCCATTTCACAAACATGACCATTACAACTAAAACAGGTGAATCTTCTGCCTATAAGGGCACAGCCCGACCCTATGGTCACCTGCCAACAGAACAGACCAGGGTTTGTTTTGCTGTCTGGGTACCTAATAGCAGAGATTACTTCCAAAAGACATCAGTGGAGTGTAGTTTTAAAGTTAGAAGACAGGTTGTCCAAAAGAAGTATTTTCCCCTTCAACTGATGAGCAACAGGTTGTTAACACTAACCACAGAATGGAAAAATGGCATTGACATGGTAAAAACCCCATCAAAACAGTTAAAGATGGACATATAGCGAGTGCCCAACACGTTTCTCAAACAGCAAGACTTGATCTCAATTAATCCACCTTGCAAATTTTTAAGTAATGTCAACATAAGCAATACTTGCTCATAGCAAATACATTGCATTGAGTAAGTAGAGATTTACCTCAAAGATTGAAAACAAAGTGAAATTTGACTTTGCAAATATATTCAACAAAGCAGCAAGAGTCTACAAACGACGACAAGAAGCTGTCCTTAAGATTTATACAAGATCCAGAAGGCTGCTGCTAACTTGAGGGCAATTATTTCCTTGAGCACTATGCGGGTTGCGTAGCCATAACTGACATATGCACAACCTGCACACTCATGATCGGAGGCCAGTTAAAGGCTCAGGCTTTTCTCTGGTTTTCTGCTGCTGTGGGTACATCACTATTGTTACACAAGTACCCTACTTAATGGTAGTTTGAAAAGATTGGCAGGAGGACTGCAGTGATGCACTAATTTCCACTGCAAGCAGCCAAATACTGATGTATCCAAGTGGACTTATGTTTGGGGGTTAACTTCAGCCCAGTGAGGCTTCCCAATAGCCAGGAATAGGGGAGAACAACCAACTCCTGAGGCAGACATTCAGAGCTGCTCTGCTTGGCGCTGCTTCTCTCTCCTCCGACTACAGATTGAGCCCAGGGTAGGGGGAAGCCTTGGTAGGCTCCTTTGGTGAACATTCTCCTTGCACGATACGTACATACTCATAACCAGATGCCCACTGAATTCTTTGAAAAGGCTGTATTTTGCCTTGGATCAAACACTTTGTAATACTGTTAAGTGCACGTCTAATGATCCATCTGATTTACAATGGCTTTATGAAAAGATAAGCATGATGTTTTTTCATATTTAATAGCATTGCTGCACATATCTTGGGAAGACTTTGGTACTTGATTGCCAATTATCATGAAAGCTCACATGAGCACTGGATCAAGGATACACTTTGCCATGTAAACATGGCCAATTAAGCCATTTTTTCCTGGTATGGAAATGTCACATGTCACAGATAATTGACTGCAGTCCACTTGCTGACAAACATTTGTACAATGGTATTTTTCTACAAACACACCCAAGATACACAATAATAATCACCTTGTAAGAGAAACATTGCAGAAGCTGGAAGTGTAACCAGAGCTGCAGATTGCCCCTCACCGCAACAGAATTTTTTTGTTTGATTTTTTTTTTTTAATTTCTTTGTACATCATGCACTTGTGTTTACAGTACTATTACAGCCAGACAATGCGCCAGTGTTTACTAGGGAGGGTCAGTGAACAATCAATCTACCAAAGCCTGCTTGTTCCATCTCATTAAGAGTCCCTTGCTAATGCAGACATGCTAACATCCACAACTTCAGACAGATGTTTCAGATGCACTGGATGCCTTCCAAGGCTGTCTGCTAACGTGCCATCGTAGCACCTTCTTATGGCATTTACTCCTATTTCAGATGGCATCGGAAGTACTGGGTCTGAGGCAGTTTTGAAGGGAAAAAAAGCCTGACCAGAATATGATCTTTTAGGTATTTCACTGCTGAATGGTCCAAGTGGTTGAAATGAAAATGCACAAGTTTTGGAAGGTCTGTATTCTTGCTGAAGTGGTGTAGTGTTCCTGTACTAACCATTAGACCTTTCCCATGTCATTAAAGATAGTATCTCCTCTTAGGAATGCGGAAAAATAATCCACACATCAAGGTAAGCATTTTCTATTCAAACATACTGTGATGACTTTCACTCTCCCTTTCTGATCTCATGGACGTACCACTCTTACTCTCCCTTTCCACGGGTCCATCTTTTCAAACCTATGTCTTTTTTCTTTAACCCAACAGAAGTTGCCATCTGGGCTTAATGCTTAGACTATCTTCTGATCAGGGCAGGTAAAGTCAGGAGAAATGGATGGGGGAAGAAGACAGAGCCTGTGGAAACACAGCATCCGTGGATCTTAAGATTATAGAATTGCTTAGGTTGGAAAAGACCCTTAAGATCGAGTCCAACTGTTAAACTAGCACTACCAAGTCCACCACTAAACTGCATCCCCACGGGCCACATCTACACATCTTTTAAATACCTCCAGAGACGGTGACTTAACCATTTCCCTGGGCAGCCTGTTCCAATGCTTAACACCCCATTTTGGTGAAGAAAGTTTTCCTAATATCCAATCTAAGCCCCTCCTGACACAACTTGAAGTCATTTCCTCTCATCCTATCACTTGTTACTATGGGGAAAAGCTCCTATCATATTCAGATATTATACATAGCACTTTCACAATGAGATGCCACGTCGCAGTCCAAGTCAACAGAAGTGGCTGATAACAGAAGCAGTATTAATATAAGTCTGCAGTTTTAAATCTAAGGTCATCATAGGCTAAGAATGCAGATCAATGACACTTCAGATTGCCAAAAAAAAAAAATAAAATAGAAACAGAAGATATTTATAGCTTAGAATCCTCTCCAATACCATTTTTTGTCACAAAATCAGTATGTGTGTACGCAAGCTACCAATAGGCACATAAATTAGTTGCTCCGTGCTTACAACAAAACTACTGACTTTGGCTAAATAGTAACTGAAAAACATTGTTAAATTAAAATTAATACACATGAACTCCCTAACTTGTTGATTACACATCATAACTTAAGAAGAGATTTATTTGAACAAATACCGTACAATAAGTTCCTTGTCATGAACAAGAAGTGTGAAGGCAAGACAGTTACACAAGCAGTTACTCAAAGCTGCAGACATGAAAGCTAGTCTCACAACACAAGCTATAAACCCATTTCTGTTTATTATTACAGCCTACCCATTTGACATCTACCCTAGTAAATGGTTCTCGATGAAAAGCATGCAAGTACACACCATTTTCTCAGTCCTTCCCCAGAGTATTGAGGATCATTAGACAGATCAGCGGCTTTCTGCAAGTGACGTCTGTGTAGTTTTCAAATTTTGGCTCATAATCTCTTGCAATAAGGCTTGCAGCAGTAGACACACTGAGCTGAAGTCATCACTAGTTCTGAATTTGTGAGGATGTGATTTTTGAGGATGATTTTCCCATACGCTTTAGACATATTTGCAGGTCCAAAGTGGTTTTATTCTGTGGATATCCCCACCCTCCAAAAAACTGCAATTACTAGCAAGAAACTAGAAGTACCTATCCAGAACTACTTGAGCTGAAATGTTTCTGTTATTGTTGCTAAGAGCAGATTTGTTTCTCAGAAAGCAGAGCTAACACTGCAAATTAATTTCCTTTCAAACTTGGGCAAAAATGTGCACAAAATTTGCTTAGATTCCATAAACAAAAGCATGCAATAAATTTAATATAGTATAAACATGATAATTTTCTTTAGAAAGTTGCCAGCCATGGTTGGCAAAGCTGTAGTTAAGTAAATTTCCCAGTTAAGTGTTTCAAGTAAGAATTAATCTCTGAAATCAACACATCCAAGAAAGGATTTTGTAAAATCTACTAAGCTCCACATAAGATAATCCCCCTATAGAAAGTTATATGTATCTGAAAAATTTGAATTGCATTAGCAGTGTAGGAACTAGAAATGAAACACATTTTAGGTGGACCTGCAATCTTTTATGCTTGTCCAGCACATTTTAAGGATATTATTTAGAAATACACTTCTTTATCTGTCAACTCAGGCACATTCTCATGTGAGAGCATCAGATTTTGATGTATTGTTAAATATGATTTCAGAGGCCAACAGAGCTAAAATGAAGGTGACATTTTGTTAGTAGCTGTGGACAGCCCCATTTCTGGCTATTTTTATTATTATTTATCTCTCAATATACATATGATGTGCTGCTTTTAACTTTATTGACTAATAATAATATTCACTGGAGACTAGATCTTTCCTGTCTAGTAATGGGAAAGCAAAAAGGTCACAAGGTAAAAGAAAACTCCATTTTCATAGGCACTTTAATGCATTGCTCCTAAGGGAATTCAAGTTGCTTTTGAAAGACTTAGATGTATATTGGTGGGCCCTTTACTCCTGAGCCAACTAATAGCCCATCCATCTGTGCACAATGCACTGTAATAAAAACACAGTAAAAAGGATAGTTTCTGTACACCTTTTTTTTTTGTTTGTTTGTTTTTTGGTAAAGCCTTGCTTTCATTTTATTGCCAACTCCACAGTAACTTCACACACCCACTCAAAGTAAGATCAGGGCTGTTTCTTAACCAGAGGTATAACAGGCAAGAAAAGGTCACGGTGTTGTGAGACTGATTTCCTTTCAGACAATGAACAGGATTAGAAATGAATAGGTCCCAGCGAGCAGATTACCTTAAAATGAAACCCAGGGATGACAAGGCAAAGCCCAAGGTCCAAATCTCATATCAGCAATCTTCTCCCAGTAAGTCTGAGGTTAAGAATCAGCTACCAACAAAACTGGCATATATATATATATACATACATGAAATCCACCAGAAGTGGTTTTGATACACTTTCCCAGTCAAACAACAAGGTACACTGACAAAACCCTCTAAAAGTGGAGCAAAACCAGAAGTTAAGGCTACCTTTGTCAGAAGAAAACTAGTATCAGAAAATACGAAAATCAAGATAGGTTGCCCAAAATGGCCACAACTCTTCCTTTTATCATCTTTATATTGAAACTTAAAAGCAAGAGAGCAGCAAGGATGCTTCTCAGAAAACAAAAAGCATCATCCAAACACATCAAGTATACTCACGCAACTGCAAGATCTTACTGCCTACTGGTTATAAAGTACTGCTCACCTATCACACATCAGCTAACACTCAGAAACCGGTCACAGATGTGATCCTACACTGGGCAACACAACAGGAGTGAGTTACCATTACATTCCATCATGACAGTCTTATTAGCTGCAGAAGGAAATTACTTGCATTTCTAGTGTTTAAACTAATAGTCTGCTCCAGGACTAGGTATCCTTGAAACTACCATGCCACAGTTGAAGGCCTGTGTCTTCTTCAAGCATGCTTTTTGAGATATTGGTGAAATTACTCACAAACACTGATAGCTACCAATGAGAGCTTGAGTACTACGATGTCACATCCTAAGTTACAGTAGGATACACTGACAGAGTAACTGGCACTGAAGCTACCGGATATATAGATACAATTATGGTTCCTGTAAGCAAACAGGAGGCCAACAGCAACACTGGTCAAAAGTGTGGGGAAGTCAGAGCCAGCGTGTGACAGTCAGAACAGACAGCCCCAAGTGCAGATGCATCTCTGTCAGTATTGGAGGCAGACAGTTTGGGGAGCTGCTGTAAGTAGGGGGGAAAGTATAGTTTCAGGAGGCTCCACCATGATGGCCCTTGTTCAAGACTTTTAAAGAGACAAACACAGAAACAACAGAAGCCTTCAAAATTTTAGTAGTATTTTAAAACACAGGGTGAGATTCAGAGTATCTTATCTGACACTACAAACACTGCAGGTCTAAGAGCCCTTATGATTTTTCTTCAGCCTCCCCTACCCCACCCCAGTCCACAGTAAGCACTGTGGGATGCTCCCAGTACTTAATTAACAGCAACAGTCTTTCCGCTACCTGCCGGGCATCTGTATTTGTACAGCATGAATGCTGATGGCAGAAGGAGGAAGAGGGAAATGAGATGTATCTCTCTCTCAGTGTCTGCCTGGAGCCCTTGCTCTTCCCAGAGAAATCTAACAGTGTAACTCCTGATGCTCCCTTCTACTCGATCAGAACCCAGCAATTTAAACACCTTTGAACCAAACGGAGTTGAGACTCCAAACCTGATTCTCATCACTGTGAATGAGAGCTCTGAAGTTGAATATCAAAACGGTTGTAGATCTCATCTATTTTCCTATTTCCAGGAGCAAATAATTTTATTTTAATTTACTCTCATAGGTATAACATACATCAACAAAAAAAGCAAAGAGGTTTTTTTTTTTTAATCACTTTGATTGTATATAAGCAAGTCTGCACTAGATCGAGGCAGCTCAGGGACTTTCAGGATATAATCCAGTACTATATAGTAATTATTGAGTGGATTTACAGCAGTTACAAAGGTTGCATCTGCCCCCAGTGTTTTCAGAGCCCTTTCATTTAAAATCTCTCTGCTGTTGTTCTATAGAATACTTAATGTTACGAAACAGCCAGCAAAATTTCCATTAGCTCTTCTGGCTAGATGCTGGCATGCAGCCACAATCGTGCTAATGACATCCTCGAGGTACGCACACAGTTTTGTTAATTGAATGAAATCACAGAAAAGTCATTTTGTGGTCTTCAAAACTCAGATTCTATCTTTCTGTTAGTCTTCAAATCAGGCTAAAATGCTGAATAGGTGCTTTACTGCCCATTGATGAGAAGAATACAAGCCACCAGAGGTAAAGGTAATTAGCCATCATAAATACAGGACTAGGTGATGTGGACACTGCAGCAAACACTTCATTGCCACGTAGCACCCAAAAGTATTCCTTTTTGGGGAAACATAGCCCCCATCTTTGGTTTCCTGTAGAGTACTCTGCACCTGGGATGGTATTCTGCTTCCCTTGCTGCCACCAGGACAACCAGGCTGTTTGATTTCATTTTATGAGATCCTCACATTAGCACTAATATATTATCTGTATTTGCTTACCAACAAATGCATACCTATTTGTTTTGAAAAGGCAACAGGAGTTTTTTCCTAGAGCTCCACTTGCTCTGTATGCAACTGCCCAGACTCCTGCTGGGAACATGGCTCTGACACTTGCTAAAACTTGGCTGAACATTCATAAAGCCTCACTTTAAGCATCACAGTAAACTGCTTTTTTTCTTGTTTCATTTTTTTTTTTAGTGAAATGATTCTGTTTCCTATTTCCAACACATCCCTAAACTAGTCTAAGTATAGCCAAAAGTTTTTCAGTAGAAGTACTGTAAGAGAAATAAAGCAATACAGACAGAACAATGCAGAGAAATGCAAACTGATTTTCTAAACATTTTAATAACTTTTTTTTATATATAATTATTTGAAAATGTTTGTTTTAAACTGTTTGTAAGATCAAAAAGCAAAACCAAAAATTACACATTCAAGTTTCTCTCTTTTGCAGAAGTTTTCAGGTGCAGTAAATCCTACTAAGAAATGCTGCAGGGTTCTCCTCATGCACATGTACCAAGCTATTGAGCAACAAGCTTATGCTGGCAACGACAGGTACATGGACTGTTTTTACTCATTTTATAAGTTTGCTGCTGATCTATTCCATGCTGTTACAGTCAAATCCTGGCACCAATGCCCACGTCCTTCTCAGAAGAAAAAGTCTGTGAGGTCACTGGGCTGAGTCTTGACAATCTTAATCGCTGCTTAATGAATCCCAGCAGCGTCTAGCTACGACGTCAAGCACGGACCTTTAAGGGGGTGGATGGAATAAGAAAGTTAATCAGACTCCAAATGACAGTTACAGCTTTGGGAAAAATAAGGTCTGATCCGAGTGGGAGTCTAGCCTGTAGAGGAACAGAATTTAAAAGAAAAAATAATAAAAATGCATACATTAACCCTCTCAGAAAAAAGATCCATTCATGTTGGTTTACATTTTTTTTTTAAAAGCATAGATAATAACCCTTTATTTTATTTATTTACTTTAAATAACAATGACTTTCTCTACTAATTGTTCTTTGTGTCTCTGTACTGAAGGCTTTCAGGGCTCAGAAAGCAAGTCAAGATGCTGAACAGCGTGTGTGCGCACAAGATGACAGCCTTTGGCAGGGGACACAAAGGCTTCTGATGACGGGTGAGCACAGCGAAGGGCCACCCGTGTGCGTCAGGGATGGTGGGGCTGTCTGCTAGAAATCTTGGCATGCTGCTCGAATGGGAGTTTGTTGACCTGAGCTTGGTTTCTGCGCCTGACTGATGAATGTTAACATACAACCGCACTTGCTGAATATTGTCATGGCTTTACAATCACTTTATAGGTGCACAGACATATTATCATCTCCCTCTTACCTCCCCCTAACCAATGGACGCTACACTCCATAAAAACTTACACCCTTAAGACTAGGTGGATATCTATTACAAATATTTTCTCCTTGATTTTAATCCAAAAGACCCGGCATTGAGCTGGTATTTTTTAATTAAAACCTCCTTCGCTCGGCTCTTTTGTGTCTTGTGGTGCATCTATCAATCAGGAGGAGTCACTGCAAGATGCACCCCGTGGCAGGAGGCCATTTCATCCCCTCCCCCAA
>VZTM01021969.1:15262-83629 GCA_013400555.1 Jacana jacana | reverse complement strand
TTCCCTTTTTTTCTCCTCCCTTCTCCCCGTTATTTTCTCCCTTCCTCCCCCGGCTTAGCCCCTGGCAGATAAACCCAAGTCAGCCAGAGTGCACTCACAACACCCCCTCCGCCAATCTTTTCAATTAGTGCCACATGAGAGGAGCTTCTGCCCAAAATCTGCTTAAGAAAGGGCCAGAGGGCAGGGCAATCTCCTTTGCTCAACAATGACCAGAAGCTGCTATAAATATCCAAACAAAAGCACTGTTAAGGCCAGGAATGTCACATCCTAATGTGATAAAAATTGTAAAGGTCCAATGTATACCACAAGTACAAAGGAGGAAAAACAGTTTTAAAAAACGAGACAAAGATTAAAAGCAGTCCTGCTCTCTCTCCCGCTACATAACCCTGCAATATGGTATCAAAGTTGTATATTTCTGGGTGCCAAAGCTATTATGTTTTCGAGGCCCTGAGCAGCTTGCTTATAATCGCTTTGTGACAGCTGCACGCTAATATTTATAGGTGCCCCAGCCTATGCATCTTATACAACCAAGCACAGTGACCAGGGCTGGTCGGAGGTAGCCTCCAGCCACACAGGTACATTACAGCACACTAATAGTACAAGCAATGACTTCTTTAAATTAAAACATTAATAGGAGGTTTCCACTAAGCCAATAAGTAAATCAATACATTAATTAAGTACAATCTTGGACTCATTTGTATCAAAACCAAGGGAAGAGGATCTAATTTGATTTAGACACATTTTACCACAGCATGTTCTAGCACTGTGAGCGAGGAGAAACTCCAGCCTGAGTTTCTAACTATATGGTGATGTAGAGTTGAAAACCAACAATCCCCAGAACACCCTTGATCCATCAGAGTCCCTCTACCAGCAGTGCCTGCCCCCCTTTGCAAATCCTCAGTTTGCACCATGCACGTAGCTGGTTGCTGCTGGTTCGGGTACGAGTAGGGCAGGGTGGAAGAAGGGGGTTTGAGTCCAATTGGACTGCTTGTAAACTCTCTGATGCCTTTCAGAAGGCAATTTCCAGGCTGTTGATGGCAGGATGACAACAGCTAGGTTCATCTGAGGGGAAGCTGGTAGTCACTGTCACCTAATGCCCCCCACAGACGTTCCCGAATGTAAGCGTTGCAAAGGGAGGGCACTCAGCTATGTCCCTCCAACTCCCGTATCCCAATGTTTGTGTACAAAGCTATGTAAAAGTAGTTAATCCTATTGACTAACCTCATGCTCTTTTAGAACCAAGATACAAGCTGTCTGAAATTATCCCCGCGTTTCCTCTGTTCAGTTTCCCCCAACTCAACAATAAACTTCTCTTCTAGTACAAATAAATGTTATTTTTTCCATTTCATTCCCATGCCCTCCTCTGATCACACTTGTTTGTCCCGCTGCAGTGAACACTGCTTTCTCATGCTAAACCCATTCACATACAGGCTTATCCTCAAAGCACCCTTATCCTCAAAGGATGTCCAGAGATGGTTTTTGCTGGCTTATTAATTCGCCAAATTTAAGCATCCGCCCTACATAACAAAGAGTGTACTCTTAAAAGATGATTTGAAAAAATGCATTCAAGAGAGAAAATATTTAAGCAAAGCTCCTGCAAAACCCTAGTCCAAAAATCACATGCACAGGCTTGCAAGAACATAACTGCCCACAAGATTTCCAGACTTCCTAGTTCTAGCAGGGACAGAAATATTCTTTATTTCAACAGAGAGCTTTCAGTAACTCAGAGTGCGCAGATGCAGAACAATAACACCAACACAAGCAACACAGACTAAGCATTGTCAGGCCCAAGCCACTGGCCCATGGGCTGACTGAGCCCTCCCTGAGGATGGAGGGGAGCAAAGCAGAGACCCCCATCCTGGCAGAGGCAGGGGGAACATACACATAGTGTTGCCCAGCCCAGCGGCTGGAGGTGTGGCAGGATGTTTGGCTGTATTTTCAAGGTATTATAACATAGCTAATAAACTGTGCTGGCTCCACCATCTGATCTTTACACTGAGTCCTGTTTTTACCTCAAATCTGTTTTGCGTTGCAAAGGAGTGGACAGGACCTTTGCTGAAGGAAGGAAGAAAAAATAAATAATCCTCAACAACAAAACCCCCTCCAGATAAGCAGTAAAATATTTTCTGAATAATGAGCTTACCTGGGAAAAACATGACCTATGACTTAAATAACTGCATAGTTGTAACTGAGTAACAAGACAGCAAAAAATAAGTCACTAATGGAGTGAAATGCAAGATTGCGTGCATGGTACAAAAATCCAGCCAGGCAGAAGATTGAATTGGTGGAACTGAGCTACTGATGCCAGAAGTGTAAGATAAATATCCCATTCTCTGCATTTTGGGTGGGTTTTTTTTTATCTTTCATTTCCTGGATCAACTGTCATTAGAGATTTCAGCGACAAGAGAAGAAAAAAAAAAGTTCTAAAAATAAACAATATTTCCTCATCTTGGTGAAAGGCCCTGAGTTGATTTGTCTTGACCTGATCATCGTTTTGCATGCTGCTTTCCTACACCAGTTTTTCCAACCTATGGATAAAAATGGAGGGGGACTCTTGTAACTGGATGCTGAAAATATAACATGAGGAAAATTGCATGTATGGAGATGCACCTCACAGAGAGGTATCAGAACGGCTTTCCTTTGTATGCTAAAAAGTGATAAAAATACCATTTGCTTTACAGATCAAAATGCTGTATTTGATGGTAAATGTAAGAGACAGATGACAGAAATTTCCATGAGCAATGTCCCAGAAAGAAAATGTAAAAAGAAAAATACTGTTTAGCTTAAAACAATTTGGTATATAATTACAATTTTAAACTGTTTATAAAATATTCCACCAACAGATGCGGGTACAGACTTCTTGTTTTATATAATATTGTGATTATTACCTGGAAGTGCTTTAAGTTAACTTATTATGGAAATGGAAACCTGGATCAGATACATTTGGTCTTCATGTTTGACATAATTTCCTGGAGAAACAAGTCTATATATGGAAAGCTATCCTCAAGCACTGGTTGAAGTTTTCCCTTAAACACTGTTTTGTTTGAGAAATGAAAGCTGACAACGCCACCAAATCATCCAGTATTAGTATTCTTTTCTTTTACACGTCCCTGCTCTTGGAAAAAAAAATGATAATGGATTATGCTTATTCTTTGTCTGAATAAAATGTTGCAGTTCCGGAGATAAAGATGCATTCAGCTGAGCAATTAAATAGCTAAATAAATGAATCAGCAGAGCAGAAGTGACAGATTTAATTATTGCTTAGAGCTAGGAAGGGGAACTAATTATGGGGTTCATGAACCACATGCCATTCTTCTCCTTAAGCATGTGCTTCGATTCTTCTGGATCAAGCTCTGCAAATGCAGTAGCACCATGTACCAGCTTTAAAAAAATAAAGGGGGTGGGGGGAACCCCCCGCTATTCAAAATTTGGCAATAAAGTCTCATCTTTGAAGAAAGAATAGTCAATACTGTGTTTTAAAAGCCCATGTTCAATTGACTCGATACCATGAGTTAGAGAAGCTTTCTTTTAAATAGATAAGCACTAAAAATTTAGTTCTCCAAACAATGAAAACACAATGAAGTTCACTGGATGTGAATAAATGAAAGATTGCAACAGAAAGCTGTGGTAATTGCAGCATAAAGCATATAGCTATATCAAGTGATTAGAAGCCCTAATCATCAGAAAGTATCTGTAGCTGGGAGCTTGAGAACGCTGTTGGTCCTAGCTCTCTGCTGCTTTGGTCTGTCTACCACGGCAAGCAATACAGTTCAAAAAGATGCTTTTGTGACCACCAACTGTAAAGCTGCTAGCAGTGGAAAAAAACATTCCTCAGTTTCTGTCTTCTCTCCCATTTCTTTTTCCATCCTAATTTTATTCTTGTTCAATAAGACCGACAATGCTGTTTATTTGAGCCTTGTGGATGAATCTCACACACAGAGAACTCTTACCCTCATTAGTGGAAGGCAGAAAGAGGAAAAAAACCCACATGTACTTTTTTAATCATATAGTTCCATGAATTGCATAATTTTGGTGAGTTTATGGCTAGCTTATACAGATGAAGAGATATGTATCATTTCAGAAATAAAAAGAAAAGGAAGGGAAAAAAACCGTCAGAGCTATACTTTTGGGGAAAAGTTAAAAGGAATTAGTGGATGTAAGAGAGGAGTCTTTCATTCCTAGACAGTGTTTTTTTTAAATTAAAATCTCAATGTGTTGTATGTCTGGTTTACCATAATTTTAAAAAACAACACATTTGCCTCTTTTTCTAAGAATACTGCAAAGAAAGAGATAAATAACTCTGATACATACCTCATACACTTCATACACCATTCTGAAAAACAATCAGACCTTCTACTTCCCTTGATATTGAACATTTTTAAAAAAGCAGAACATGATGCTTATGGCTGGAAAAGATATAAATCTACCCCAGTTATAGCCATGTTCTGCTTCCACACCACCAGAATGAAAATAATTATGTCTAAACCCAGAGGTGTAGGCTGATCCCTGAGAAGGCTCACTGGACAATCACAAATGCCATCATCATCCAAGATTACGCCATCAGCTCTCTCTGGCTGCAATTCTGTTCTCTGAACACAGCCAAAACCAAGGTCTATTGCATCAATAAAATCCAAAATGCATCCTATCTTGAAAATCAGTGTCTGGGCTTCTGTATCGAAGGAGGCTATCTGCAGGAAACCAGGAGCACTGTACACCCAAGATAAGGTAAAAACAGAGGTAAAAACAGGATTTTATTATTTTTTTTTTTGTAATCAAATTATGGTATGGCTCTGTAGAAGTGACATCCCATGCCTGGAATTCCAGTGCAGTTAGATCAGAAGAAAACACACCTTGTGCCTAGACACACAGCAAAGCAGAGAGGAGCTGATCTTCAAAAATGACACTATATCTGAAACACCATCTATGTGTTGCATTAGCACTCATACCATATGAATTTTACAGCATCTGTTATCCGTGTTCATAAAGTGTAATGTCTACAGAAAGTCACTAAGGTACGAGTGATCCCGCACCTTGTAGGACACATGCACAACTGATACCTCATAACAGAGATATTATGATTATATAAATAACCTCAGTGGAGCGTGAGGAGTTGAAAAGGATGCCATGGGCAGGGGCAGTTAGTTAGCACCGCTGAAGGACAAAAGGAGAGTATACTCCTGGTGCACAACAATTCTGATCTGTCAGCTGTCCAGGCTGACATGGAAATGACCATTTAAGTACCTGATGCGTCCCTCTCAAGATAGGACAGGATCAGCATTAGCATTTGCATCCAAATGCACAGCTCCTGAGGAATACAGGCCATTTGGAAGTGGAACTTACTGAGAAGTGAGCTCAGCACCTGGGAGGAAGGCAGACTTTGTGAATGCACCATCTTCTGCTCTCACCACAGGGCAATGCAAAAGAAATCCCTCATAGGATACTATAAATGGGAGTCATTTATAGTTAAGTATAGACCAGAAGCGAATTTGTCATTGTTTTATTTATACCCTTTTGCTTTCAATCTTGCACTTGGATGTCTGCCCTAAAGTCTTGCTTAACATAATTTTGCAGTGTTTCACCACCCAGCCAGTCTGGTGCAGTGGAGAGACAAGATGAAATAGAGTAAAACTAGCAGGTTCACTGTGGATAGCAAAGACAAAGAAGAGTGTACAGGGTGTCTTGAGACACAGGTGTCTCCTCTGGCAAGGTCACAGAAGCCCAGACCTGGGAAGTAGTTCCTTTCTATTTTCAAAGGGTCACTGGGGGATGGAGGGAGGGATGGAGGGATGGATGGATGGAAGGCAAGGGAGGACTTTACTAGCAGGGAAAGGACTCACCCAAACAGGGCCAAACTGGTTACTCTCCTGCAAGAACCAGATGGTAAAGCGATACTCCATAGTTCTGGGTTAGCCCTGCGTTTTCAAACAGGTTACAAGTCCATGTTTGGTTGTTACACGGATGGCAGAAGGTAATTTTTCATTGCCATGTTTATCAAAGCTACCCTTGGGGAAGTTTGCTTGTGAAGATTTACAAAAGATGTGACTAAGTATGCCAGTGGGTGTAAGAGGAGTGTCTAGTTGGCTGGTATGAAGAAGAAATTACTGTGTTTTTTGTCTAAAGTCTAAATAAATTATATGCTACTAATCACAGAGGTAAAAATAATTTAAAATCACCCACCATTTCTTTCTTTTAAAAATCAAAGAACCAATTTTTTACATATATTTTCAATGCCCTACTGCATTTTCCTAATAGTTCATCAGTGACTGAAAGCAAACATCTAGTCTTCACTGAGGACTAATATAAAAACCAATCAAGCTCCTTGACAATAATAACAACAGAAATAATGGGAGCCACTGTCCAAACCAAAAGCTGAAGTAGGCATCCAGCCATGATGCCCAAGGGGTTTTTACTGAGAAGGGCAAGGATGCTTGCATACAAACATCAGAGCTTACATACTGTTGGAATGAGTATCTAAGAAAAAACAGAAATATGCCAGAAATAGGGGGAGCAAGGAAGCATGTGAACTGGCTAGAGGGCAGTCCTTGAAGAATGAGCTGAGCAAAACCAAAAGAAAGTTTCTCCTTTCTCCTTGTACACTGATATATCAATGAGAAAGCAGCCACAAGGAGTATGAAACAAGGAGTAAGAAGTCCGATCCTCATGAGCCCCACAAATACAACTCTTGACTTAATACAGGTGATAAAAAAGGGGATTATAATATGACTCACCGTGTCACTTTTGAATAATTAGAATAGAAAGATGTCTTGATATGTAAAACTAGAGAAGCAGCTGTGTTGTAAAATTTTGCCAGTTTGGAAAACACTGGCTGCCACATGAGGGAATATCACAAGCACAGGGTGGACCAAGAGAACAAGTCACAGATCTGTAAGAGTAGTGAAATTCTGTCACTTAAGGTCTGAGGTTTGCCAGCTTGAGGAACAAGGCTCCAGGGCACAAAACCCAGTTAGACAGTTAAGGAAAAGACTTGGGAAGGTCCACTTCTAAGCTCTTAATTTGGCTACTGAACTTGTAATGTCTGGAAATCCCAATGGCAGAGGGTGTAGAACCAGCAAGCCAAAAATCCTGGAAACATGGAGAAGCTGGAAAGTTGAAACTGAACCACCTTTGTGGTTCAACTCTCAAATGCAGACAGTGACAGTGGAACAAGCACCCATCCATCCTGAACAAAAAGTGTTTTAAACACTAATCTGCTGAATTCACAATAAAGAACATGGGGTAGAAAAAGGAGAAACTGAGATAGCCAGGAGTAGAGAATGAAATGCTGATAATGTCATCTGCATTTTGGAATGAGTAGCATGGTACATACAACATTTAGCCCAAGGATGCTCCCAGAATTTCTAAATATAAGCAATGCCATGATTATTCCTTATTTAAGACCGAAATAATTTTGCATACCTTTTATTCTAGAGCCAGCACAAGACTTTTCAAGGGCTCAGAAAAAAAATGGCAGTCTGTCCTCCTGAAATAACAGATGGGACAGAGCCACCCCTGCCTGCTGCAGGAAAGTAGGGAATTGCAATACAGAGATCTAGAGGATCCACGCTGCTAATCTGGCTGCCTCCCGGGACTGATACCAGTCAGCTATCACAGCTGCTGGCACTGGGCATTCTACCAATAGTTTCCACTCCTACTTTAGGGGCAGCAGCAGTTTCAGACAACCTGTTTTTCCAAGTCCTAATATGGACAAAATTAGGGGGGGTGGGTGTTAAGGGACATGTGCGTTGTCTTCCCAGCAGCCTGCTACCTTAGGAGATTTCTGTTATGCCTGTGCTTGTGCTTAGAGACAGTCCAGTTTGCTGCTGGAAGCTGGGGACTCAATTTAACTTTTCTTCTTGTCCATTCTCAGAAGATTCAGCAAAGATTGCATTCACCAGTGTCGTCTTGTAATTAATCTGAAAGCTGGGGGCCTGGACCCTAAATGGATGAAGTCCACCTTAAGTCAGTCTTAATTCTTCTGCAGGGGCATCAATCATTCTCAAAAAAGCAAACAGTTCACCTATAATGATCAAGTTTTTTTCTAATATACTGTCCACCTTGCTCTCTTCCAAGTTCCTTATGAAAGAGTTTGACTGCAGGGAAATTCTTCATGTAAAAGGCTACTGTGAGATATTTCAATATGCCAGTGCAATGTAAGAGTTATCAGTGTGCCAGAGTAGAGCTTGACTAGTTTCATCACAAAATTACTGAAGAGCCGTAGAGTAAATAATAGATTTAAAAACAGGAACAGCTTTGAAGTGTGTACTGGCAGTTGTTCATTGTACAGTGCCGTCAGAACATGCATTGCATCAATATTGGCAGATAACACTGAAATTTCAGTAAATATTAGTGTTTTGAGCTAGAGTTATTAAAGCCTTATGCAGGGATATTTGTTACAGCTTTTCTGACAGATTATACCACTGCTGGCCAAGTCCACCAGCGTAGCATCAGCAGGAAAAAATGCAGAACCCTGTCCTACCTCACAGAGCTGCTATTAGCACAGTCCATTTAGATTCTGGGGTGTTGCAGCACTATGGGAGAAAAATGGTTTATCTATGTACCATTTTGTGTGTACATTTTCTATTGAACCTTTTAAAGAAAGTCTGTTGATTTTTTTTTTCATTTCCTTTCCTAACTTCCATCACTTTGCTTTGCTTTGTACTGTGCAGTGTCTCCTGGTAGTCTTTTTCATTCAGCCACTTTTTCTCCATACTTCTTTTCTCCATCACTGCATTCTTCTTATTTCTCCTACATTACCAGGCTCTCTAGATTGAGAATAGATAACTATTCCCAAATTTATTCACATCTTTGCATCTCCTTTCCTATTGTTCTGAGCCTTTCCTTTCCTGTCTGTGTACCATCCTGCTTCCCTTCCTGAAAGAATTTTCTCCCTTTATAAGGGTGAGGGAGAATCCTGCACCAGCAGGCATTCATTGATGAGGAGGTAGAGAAATTAGAAAGAGTGACTGAACAGAGAGCTTTTATTCAGGATGCATGTAGGCCTTTAGCTATGTGCTAAAACACCTCAATGAGAGAGATAATGAGTGCTTCAGGGCAGGGACAGTATCTGCCTGAAATAAGAAGCATTTCTCCAGTGCTCAGTGCAAAAAAACTGCTAACCTTGCAGAGGCCTTAGAGATGCTACAGCTCAAACCCAGGGAGGCTTTATAGGTTAAATCTTACATCTTGGACCCAACTGGGAAACAAAATCGAAGCTGCTGCATGCTACAAAACGTCGTTTACAGGCTGATCGCAGTCCAGGCTCCCAGCTGCTTTCTCCCTTGTCCTGTGCAGTGAACTTTCAAAGAGTGCAGGTCAGAAGCAACCAGTGCTGTCATTTACCTTGATTTCACTCATTTGGAGGATCTAGATCCATTCTCAGACAAAGTTGTTAAAAGTCTCACTGTTAAGCCTAGTTAAAAAATGATGCTTCAGACAGCAACTGCAACTTGACCTTTCAAAGAACTCAGAATCCAGCAGAACTCCTAGATTAAGATTTATTTATATGTACAGTGATATTAATTTTTGTATTTCCTTCCTCTTCAGGGGTGAAAAATGTATTTCTAAAGTTTGATAATTGCTTAGTTCCAAAACTTAAGATATCTCCTTCCTGTAAATCTGGAGAAATGTTAAAGTTGGTAATGCATTGCTGGAAAGCCTTAAATTGTTAGGGTTCAAAACAGACTCATCATTTTTCTGCAGGGCAGCTGGCTCAGGGAGAGATCAGCACCTCTTCTTGAGAGGTCTCATGAGCAAAAGCTCGCAGGATTCAGTCCTGCAAGACACTGACAGAATCTAGCACCATACTTTGCTGCTTCAGGGTGCGGTGCTCAGCCACTGTCAGGATATGTCCAGGAACCATGTCTGTATACACCTGTATGTTTACAATAGGCTGAACCTGCCACTTGAAGCCTGTTGATAAATGAGGAAATTTAGGCAGCTGCCCAAGGATGTCATTTGCCTGGTCTGGGGAACCTGCTCGGTATTCAAGTCCTATCAAAGCACCTGGAAACTTTGCTGCCTCAGTCTCATTCACTTTTGAGGCAAGACACATTCACATATTCATATCTAAACCTCTGTCTATATCTGGTTATAATTTTCAGAGAACAGACCTTACTCCTATGACTCATCCCACTGATCTGTAGTGCAAGCTGCACTGAAACCTTTAATATTCCAGCAGTGATTATTTTGGTGTGATTTCATTTGTTTCACTGTTTCATTTGTCTGTGTAATTTTTCCCAACCTGTTCTTTCCTCCTGCCACTCTTTCTTTCTTACCTTACACCAACCCTTCCTTCTCTATCCAGTTCTGATTTTTTGCCCCCATGGTTTGAATGTTATGAGCATTCCCTTCATATTCTAGTTTCTTTTCTGGGGGGACACAAAAGAGAGAGAAAGCAATTCAGGAAAACACCAGTAATTATAACTCTATCTACATACATAGTGTCACATCATTTTCGAGGGGAAGGTGGGGAAGACAGAAAGGGAAACTCCTCAGAGTTTTCTGGTTTTTTCTAGACCATTTCAATACACAGCACAGTAAAGCAGTTTACTAGAAGTTCTTCTGAAAGTGGAAGTCATTTCCCAACCAGAAAAACAGAAAAGAATATCATCTCTGGCAGGTTAAATATAGTAAGTCCCGCCAAAAAAGATTTTGAAGAGCAATTTACTAAAGGCATAGAACCAATAATAAAATGGTTTTTAAGCACATCCAAAACAGGAAGTCTGCCAGAATGTCTGTAGGGTTGATAAGTAACTGAGGTATGAAGGGGAGCTCAAATAAGATCAGACTGTACGCCAGCAAAGTGAGAAGAGTTCTTCACACAGGTGTTCACTGTGGAAGAGGTTTTGGAAGTTCCCAGGTGAAAACCTTTCTTTAAAGGCAACGAGCCCCTTAAAACTGATGAGACAATAGGAAACACACAATAGAAGTAAACGGTCACTCTTTAGAATTCAGAGATATTTCTAGTGTATCAGTGCAGGGAAATGAAGTGTTCAACATAGTCATCAGTAATTTGGATAAGGCTGAATAGTGAGGTGACAGTTAATCACGCTACATTGTTTAGGGTAGTAAAACTGAAGGGTGACCGAAAAATTGCAAAAAGCCCTCAATTCTGTGTGATTGGTGATAAAAGTGTAGATGAAATGCAATGCCAATAAATGTGGAATCTAGAATAAAAACAAACTATACATTCCCAGGGCTGAGCTTTAAGTTAGCTGTTACCACTCTGAAGTACAGCTGCTGCAACTGGAGAAACCATGTACAGTCCTATGAAAAGTGAATAGAATATTATGAATTATTAGGAAAATGAAATAAAAGAGAGCAAACCTATTGCCACTGAGAAAATGTGCCTTATCTTCCAAGCCTCAAGGGACTCACCTGAAGTAGAAAACATATAAACAAAGATGATAAGTAAGATAACTGTAGGTAAGGGATAATATCTGTGTGACGAACAGTAAGGAGGCTGGGATAACTCAGTTTGGAAAAGAGATTGCTTAGAAGAACATGACAAAACCCATAATATCATGTGCTACATTTTACCCTGAGAAAGGTAAAAGAGAAAAGGCTATTCACCCTTACTATTTAATAAAAGAAGGAGAGAGCAGCAAATGAAATATTGGAGTGTCAGATTAACACCTCAAAGATAGAATATACTTTAATACTGAATGGGTAATTAAGTTATGGAATAAACTGTTAGAATATATTTCAGATGCTAAAAGCCCAAATAAACTAAAAAAGCATTTAAACAAATTTGTGGGACATCTTGCCACCCCTAACATCTATTAGAAGCAAAGGTATAATTTCTATCCAAGCTCCTAAACTAAGGTTTAGGAAAGGCTAAACCAGACAAGGCTGAGAAAAGAACCAGAAAACGTATCCCCCAGGCAGCGCCATCTTACACTCCTGAAATAGATGGTTTTGTTTACATTTAGAAGAATATACCAGGCTGACTGGTTTGGCCCAGCAGAGCTATTTTTCTGTTCTTATACTCAGACGAGCTGTACTCTGAGCAGCATTGAGGCACAGGGCTGCCAAACCAATCACCAACAGCACATGAAAGGACAGCAATAAAGGGCCAGAAGGTTCCTCGTCTCATGCTGGGAGCTCTAGAGCAACTGTACCCAGGCCTAAGAGCTCTCTGAGCCTGAATATTCACCTGGTACAGTCAGAACCTTTGACCATCCTCTGACTATGGGTTTATTTCACTCAGTAATGCAGGTTTTCCTCAGAGGAGTTTTGGGACCATAAAGGGGACCATAAAGTCTTGCCCTCTTGAGAAGAATCCCTTCTGCTCACAGAGCCATTAGACTACAGAGTCCCTTATTTTTAGGTAGGTATTAATATACAGCTAGTATGAAAGATTTTGAAAAAGAAATAATTGTCCCTATTTTGGAATGAAAAATCCTACCAAAGTCTACACATTTTCTCCCCTTCATTTGCCAGTCCCCAAGGACAATCAGATTTATTCTCTAAGCAAAAGAATATTTGAGAAGACTGAGAAAACTGATAAGAAAGTGATTTGCATTTTAGGCAGAAGAAATTAGCAAGTCAGAAAAATATTAAAATTAAAAATAATTAAAAATAATTAATTTGGATTTGTCTAGACTAGCAAATCACACAAACTGACCTATTTTTACCTTGTATTTGTTTACAAGGTCTGCAGAACTCTTCAATTGTGTAGATTAAATATGCTTCACTGACTTTTTTGTTCTATTTAATAAGAATCCACAATCTGCTCTGGCAGCCTGGTATATGTGACTATTCCTACAATATTTCCCAGCAGCATTGCTTACATTTTGATAATAATAATGATCTGCATGGCCACTGTTCTTTTCCTTCAAAATACAAAGTGTCCTAGGAATATTATTTAAATTCTCAAAGGAGCCATTTAAGGAAGCAAAAAAGAATTCTGTTGGAATTATCATGCTGGAATGGATCTTTGGAGCTTATCTGGGCCCACTCAAGCAAGATCAGCTTTGAAGTTATATCCCTGTTAAAATCTTGCTCAGGGACTTGCCCGGTCAACTTTGTCATACCTCTGAGAATGGAGATGCCCCAGACTCTCTGTTTACCTGTGTCAGTATTTGTCCCCCGCCTCAAGGCAGGAAAGATTTTTCTGATCCACAAACAATATTGGCATGTTGCAGCTTCTGTCTGTTGCCTCTTGTACTGTTACGGTGCACATCCAGGAAGACTGGCTTCACCTTCTCTGTACATTACCAGTAGGTAATTTAAAACAATTAGATTCCCTCCCTTATTCTCATCTTCAGGATGAAAAAACCCAGTTCTGTCAGCTGCAACTTGTATGTCCTATGCTCCAGCCATCTGGAGCTCCAAAAGTCTCATTCCAGTGTGGTAGTGTCCATCTTCTACAGGACACAGTCCTGCAGGCAGGGCCTCAGAAGCACCAAGCAGACGGCAAGAATCACTTCCCTTAACCTGCTGGCTACACACTTGTTAGTACAGCCCAAGATGTGTCTGACCTCCAGGATGCTCTGCTGACTTATGCTGGAGTTGTCTGCTGGGAGACCCAGGATTTTTTCTGTAAAACTGTTTTGTAGCCAGTTGGTGACCCATCTGTCCTTCTGCATGGTCTTGTTCTGTCTCGGGTTCAGGAATTTGCATCTACCTGCACTGAGCTTCCAAACATTTTTGCCAGACTACTTCTCCAGTTTGTTGAGAGTCTTCTAAATAGCAAGGTTGCTCTCTGGCATATTAATTGCTCCCCTAATTAGGTACCATCTGTGAACTTGCTAAGAGTGCATTTCATCCCATCGTCTAGGTGAATGAATGAATGTTGGTGCCAGTATTGACTCCTGACAGTTGCTACCAGAAACCAACCATCATCTGGACTTTCTACAACTGATCACAACTCCTGGAGCCTGGTGGTACAGCCAGTCATCTACTGGCTTTGTAGTTCATTTCTCAAATCCATGTCTTGCCAGGGATATCATGTAACAGGCCTTGTGGAAGTCAAAGTAAATAACCAGTGCTCTTCCTTCACCACCATAAGAGCCATATACTCAGAGCAAGCTCTCAGATTGTTCAGCCCCAATTTGTCATTTGTGGATCCATGCTGGTTGCTCCCAATGGCATTCTTGTCTTCCATGTGCTTGGACATGGTTTCCAAAAGGGTATTTCCAAAATCTTCTTGGGTACCAAAGGGAGGTTCATGAGCAGATAGTTCCCAGATCTGCCTTCCTGCTCATCCTGAAGATAAGTGTGACACTTTCTGTTTCCCAGCCTTCAGGAACCTCTCTTAATACTTAGGGACCTTTTGAAGAAGATACAAGCCGTTCTTGCAGTGACCTCACCCAGTTCCCTCCACACCCTTGCATCTATCCTTTCTTGTCCCATGGACTTACGTACATCCATTTTGCTTATTCGATCACTAACTAAATCTTCCCAGGTTCTGCCTGGGAGACCTGAGGACAGAACTTGCCAGTAAGGACCAAAGCAAAGATGATGCTGAGTTCCTCAGCCTTTTCTGTGTGCTTGGTTACCAATTCTGATGCATCATTTTGCAGCCCCACATCTTCTTTAGGCCACCTTTTGCTGCTACCTTAAGAAGCCCTTCTTTTTGCCCTTTCCATTCCTCACTAATTTCAAATCCAGCTGAACACCGTCTTCCCCAATTCCCTGCCTGTATGGCCAGACAATGGTCTGCACTGCTTCCAGGTAGCCCTCCTTGGCCTCCCCTGCCCTCTCTTTTGGTACCAGAGCCCAGGCTGGAGCTCCCTGCCCGTCTCTGTGACTGCCTGGGCCATGGGCTGGGCTAAGCCCAGGTCTGGGGAGATTGTCCTTGGAAAGCAGCATCCTCTCTGGGTGCCTTTCCTCTTCAAGGTAGTCTCCCACAGGAACCTGCCAAACAGTTCCCAGAATAAGCTGCTGAACACTCTATTGCTCTTATCATTCTGAAAACTTCCCCTTTTTGCCAGAAGTATTTGTTCATTTCAGACAAAATATCTGTAAAAAGGGAAGATTAAATGTAAAAGAAAAGGAATGAAAATGACTCTTTTTTCTGTCAAAGTCAATTTAGATGCCTCTGAACTTTTACAAGGAGCCATAGTCACTAAGTTGTGTTCACTGACTAAGCTGAAACAAAAAGCACTGGAGCGGCAATGCTTAATGATTATTGACTATAAATAATGTAAATTATTTGCAGGTATAAATATTAATTTGTAAATAATGATCCATAGCTAAGTCTGACAATATGGCTGGAAATAAAATTCCTTGATTACAAAAACACACTTCCCAACTCAGCATCTCATGAATTTTTCTTGCTACCTGTCAACATCTCTTTCGCTTTTCAGCAGACCTTGTCTCACTTCTTTGCAACTCACATCACTGCCTAATTTAAACATTCTATAGTCATGCTTTTTAGTCTGAATCATAAGTCTGTGAGATGTCCAATTACTGCTTCTTTCATTTTATTCACAAAAGAAAAGTAAGAGGGAGAATACTGCTTTTTTTACTCCCACCTGTTATACTAAGAGAAGCCGAATAAATGTTTGACAGGTAAAAATATAAATGATGAACCTCCAAATTATAACACTATCAGAATTAAATTGACATACATTTGTGAGAGTTTGGGCAAGTTCCAGAAACTGACAGCATTTTGCTTTTTCTTTGACATGTACAGTATGCTCAAAACCCCTCCATTAAAATGCCACGTAATTAACTTAGGATAGATACAAGGGATAAAATGAGAAAAGAGAACAACGAAGATAATTTGTCATCAGGATTTTCATTAAAAACCACAGTATTATAGGAATAATTTTCAGCCGTGCTTTGCCCTGATTACTGCCTGTCAGTGTATGGAGACTGAACAGGATATTTGAATGGGGAGCATTTGCAGAATCTCATCCTACATCAGCATTATGAAGGTAAGTGGTCTATCTACATTGAAAGTAATTCATCATCTATATTTTAGTATTCCAAAACCCAAAGATTCTGCTCTGATTTTAACTTCTTCTAAAGTTACTATTTTCCAGTAAATGTTACACTGATAATAGCTTTTCCTGACACACATTGCAGTCTCCCTCTTGGAAAGGGCAGAAGATCAACGTGCTTCAAAATTACAACAGACATTAACTTGCCACTTTTTTCTCCTAGACCTCGTAGTTGTTCACTAAATAGTGTTGTATTGCACAGGCACACAAATGTTATTGGCCACAAAAGGGAGAGAACCACGTTTGATTTCAGTCTCTGAATTGACCTAAAACCCACGCAGCATTTAGGCTGTGCTTTTGGACAGCCTTTACGTTTTATTTTTTCAAAATATTCCCCTTGTAAAGCAGATGACTAAGCACCAATCCACTAAAATGTTAAAGTGGCACTCAAGAATTTGGCCATATCACTTTAAATAATGTCTTGGTCCAGTAATTATGAGAATGTAAAAAACAGCAGTTTGCTCTAAGTTTCAGAGTCAATTCAGGCTGATAACATCTGAAATCGTGAAGGCGGAACTGATGTATAAAGCCAGTAAACAGCAATCAGAAAACATCACCCTGTGTCTGGCTTCAAAAAAAGTTATGGGAAGCCCATGCTGCCTACAGTAGGTGACAGCCATTGTCTGGGTGGTGTGTTGAGAGCAGGCCCTTTAAGAGGGGTTGCTGGGAGAGCACAGATGCAAATGAGTGGAAGTAAGTATAGTGAAAGTGAAACTGGGTGTAGGAAGCAGCAAATGACACAAGGGTTGTAGCCAATGATGGGGAAACTTTAGGCGAGTGGAAAGCGCGTGAAAAGCTCGTGGACAATATCCCTCTCCCTATCCGAAATGTAGTGCTTAGCGAATGAGGACCTGTGACTTTGATTCAAATGGGGTTCTGCCTTCTGACTGGATTGTACTGCTTTCTGGTTGGAGAGCTTTCTGAATAAAGCTGAAGCTGATCTACCAATCATCTGGATTGCGTCTGGCTTCACTGCTCCTGGCCGCGGCAGTGGTGAAGAAAATACAGTCCTTCTTTAGAAAGCAAACCTGCACACACTACCACCCCCTGACTCTGAAGGGAGACAAAGGGAAGGGACTGATCTGCATAAAGGAAGAAGGAAAACTACTTGCTGAGTAGATGCAGGAATATACACACCTGTTGCCTGACACAGGAAAGAAGAAAGGGTGCAGAATACACATACATTCTTCTACTAGTAGCACTACCCACAGCCAAGAGGAAAAAAAATCTTGAAAGAAACAAAGTGGAAAGAGTTGGAAAGCAAAATAAAGCCAGCCAATCCAAAGCAACCAAAGCTGAGGCAGATTTCTAAAGGAGTTCAGCACCCACGATAAGGGTTCTGTCCCACCAAGAGGTCTTCTGAGTTACTAGAAATGGTGGGGGGTAGAGGAGGAACAAGAGAATGGTTTTGAAAGTATAGCAAGAGTGCCAATGGACTACTTCACACTCCACCCTAACATGGTGTCTCAGCCATATGTGTTTCAGTGTCTTATGTTCAGTATTTATGTAATTCACAGAATCATAGAATGGTAACGGTTAGAAGGGATCTTCAAGGATCATCTAGTTCAACCCGCAAGATAGGTTCACCTAGAGCAAGTTGCACAGGATCACACCCAGGTCTGTTTTGAATATCTTCAGACAAGGAGATTACACAACCTCTCTGGGCAGCCTGTTCTAGTGCTCTGTCACCCTCAAAGTGAATTTTTTCCTCATGCTGAGATGGAATTGCCTGTGTTACAGTGTATGCCTGTTACCTCTTGTCCTGTTGCTGGGCACCACTGACTCAATCCTTTTGACACCACCCTTTGGATATTTATAAGCATTGATGAGATCCCCTCAGTCTTCTCCAGGCTGAACAGACCTGGGTCTCTCGGCCTTTCCTCATATGAGAGGTGCTCCAGTCCCTTGATCATCTTCGTAGCCCTCCCCTGGACTCTCTCCAGCAGCTCCTTGTCTTTCTTGAACTGGGGAGCCCAGAACTGAATAGGGTACTCCAGATGTNGTTCACCTAGAGCAAGTTGCACAGGATCACACCCAGGTCTGTTTTGAATATCTTCAGACAAGGAGACTACACAACCTCTCTGGGCAGCCTGTTCTAGTGCTCTGTCACCCTCAAAGTGAATTTTTTCCTCATGCTGAGATGGAATTGCCTGTGTTACAGTGTATGCCTGTTACCTCTTGTCCTGTTGCTGGGCACCACTGACTCAATCCTTTTGACACCACCCTTTGGATATTTATAAGCATTGATGAGATCCCCTCAGTCTTCTCCAGGCTGAACAGACCTGGGTCTCTCGGCCTTTCCTCATATGAGAGGTGCTCCAGTCCCTTGATCATCTTCGTAGCCCTCCCCTAGACTCTCTCCAGCAGCTCCTTGTCTTTCTTGAACTGGGGAGCCCAGAACTGAACAGGGTACTCCAGATGTTGTCTCACCAGGGCAGAGTAGAGGGGGAGAATAACCTCCCTTGACCCGCTGACTACTCTTTTTTTAAGGCACCCTAGAATACCATTGGCTTTCTCGTCCACAAGAGCGCACTACTGCCTCATGATCAATTTGTTGTCCACCAGGACTCACAGGTCCCTCTCTGTACAGCTGCCTTCCAGCAGGTCAGCCCCTAAATCTGTAGAGGTGCATGGGGTTATTCATCCCTAACCAAACTCTCTGGACAATTCAGATGGAACTTTCCTACCTGATATCCATGTATATTTTGTAAGCATGTATGGAGAACCAGAGATGATTTATTTCACTGTGTTCATAGATTCACAGCACAAGAAGGTTGGGCAAGACACCCTTGTTATCATAAAACGGCATATGAAGCACTTCATAGGGTGACATAGCTTACTGTAGATTTAGGGGCTGAGATTCATGGAATCCAGCCTGCAAGTCCTGAACTGGGCTGCTGACCTGAGCACTAACACACAGGCAGGGCTGAGCAGTATGGACAGTCATTCCTGGTTTAAATGATGGTTCCTCCAAGTAGACTGTGAGTCCATAAATCTCTACAGAGGAGACACGCTCAGTGAGGAACTGAGTGGCTGACAAACAGATGAATGGAAACACCTTGTGCAGCGGCCAGGACATCTATGCAGAGCAGTATGTGGGCACAGCAGGGTAAAGCCAGCATCATCTCCTGCCATGGGCCATATTAGCAGCTGTGTTGGAATTCTTCGCTCCAGAAACACCTACTAAATATCCCAGTTCAAAATATGCATAAGCAAAAATTACTAAAGCGGTGCACTCATATAACATTAGTGCAGGGTGGGTTTTTCAGTACAATGTCTTGGCATTTCATAAAGTTCTCTGACCAATTTCCCAAAAGAAGAACAGTAACACAAAAATAAGTGGTTTTGCTAAAGGTACAGTGATCATGAAGAAAAAAACCACCATAAAATCCAGACACGTAACAACTACTTGGGGTGTTTCCTGGCCTAAATTACAAATCTCCTTATGTCTAATATCCCAGATGCAGAAGACAGTTAAGGGATATCTAATATCCTGGATGCAGAAGACGATCATAAATGACGATCATAAAATAGAATACTGAAATGACTATTCAATTCCTATTCAATTCTGGCAGAAAGTGTGATGTTAGTTATTACTGGCCTTTCATGCTTCAATAAAAGTCTTGAAAATATCACTTCTGACTTGAATGATGTGCTTTTGAAGTAGTTTCTTCAATCAGAGTATCTCCACTGCCAGTGTACTACAGAATTCCTGGCTTTTGTATTAACAAGTTTTCTTTCTTAATGTTTTCTTCTCTCCTGTAGTCAAGGTTTGGAAATGCTAATCTATGCACGTTGCAAGGTCCTCTCAGTGACTTTATTCGGGCTCTCTAATTTAAGAAAATAAACACTGGCATTAATTAATTCTCATATGTGACTTTTGAGCTGAGAAACTACATTTCTTCCCCTACTTCTTTTGTTAATTCTACTAGTAAAAGTTATTGTCATCTATTGGTAGAGAATTTAAGCAGTATTTTTACAGCTGAGGATACACTTTGCAGCAGATCTTTCTTTCTTCTTGTGACAATGGTGGCTGCCGTCCTTTCAGGTATATGAACAGTAAGGCAGAATATCCCCTTGGATATTGCAGCAACAGACTTCTGACTCCAGAGGACAAAAAGAGACTAATCAGTCCTGTTCAGCATCTAAGTTCCTCCTCAGGTGTCCAGTGCATGTTACCCTCTCCAAACACTTAAATTTTCTTCTGGAGGAATTGTTAGGGATTTCCTAGTAAATAAGTAAACTGAACTCTTCAAACTTTATAGGCATTTCCAAGGCTGGGATTATGAAGCATTAGTTATCTACTTGCAGGTTAAGCTCTCTGAGTTGCTGAGAGCACTTCCTAATTAACTCTTATGTTTCTAATTGGTTTACTTAGAGACTGCATTGTAGTCTAACCCAAACTTTTGTCTCCTGTGTAGCAAAGGTTCAACACATCCTCATTGATCTCTATTTACTTAAATAAATTAACAACCAATTAATGTGAAGCAAAAGACAGCCCCCAAATGTTAGCATAAGCCAGCTTTAGTCTTCAGAAGGGGGAAAAGGTGAATGAATGTTTAGATGTCAGTGTGAACAAAAAAATTTGCATATAAGTTTACATATCACTGCATGCTTAACATCACAACTGAATGCAAGCCTGCTGGACACAACCACACACACTACAGCCACTTCTACAGCCTTTCTTGTGTTTAAAGTATTTAAGACTTGGGAACAGTAAACACTTTGCACACAACATCATGCTGATTTGACAGTGTGACTCCTCCCTGTTTCCCACATGCCGCCCCATAGCCGTGCCGGCAGAGCGGGTTGTGTGAACACTCTCTAAAATGCTCAAGGCAAAACGAGTCAGTTTATTTTAAGTGGTGTGAACTGTGGATGTGGACTGGCCTGGCTGAGTTGGCAAGTTTCAGGCTAAGGAGCAATCACGCGCGCCACTCAGCTAACAAAACCACAGGGGCAGCACTGCCAGCTGGCGAGTGGCAGTGACAGCAGAAAGCAGGAACACCTTTAAGCGGAACAGCTGGAGCCTAGAAGATGGATCCCTATGCAGCTGTAGATCTTCTGCCTCAGTGTCCCATCAGCGTGGGAAAGACTAACCCCAAAATGAAACAGATGCGACAGGGAGAGTTTCTGTTAGTAGCTGTAAAAAAAAGAAGGTTACAATATGGTACTTTTATCCACTTGATGTAAGCTGTACTTGAAAAATCAAGCACAACCTAAACCACAACTAGTAAATCAGCGAACCGTTGTAAGTAGAGAAAAGAAAAAAAATCTTATAGCCTGTCCCAGTTTGAAGTAAAACAGAACCAACTTTCTGTTCTGGAATTTTACGTCTTAGCTCGGCCTCTTCTAACACTGAAATTAACAGCAAATTGTGGAAAACTGCTCGTTCTCAGAGTGATGAGACCAATGTTTGTACTTCATGCCAAGGAATGGTCTGCAGAGAGGCCCTTGCTTATATTTATTGCTATAACAACCAAAGTCAGGTATTTTCGTTATTTGCCCTGCTGGAGGGTCAGAAATGGAAAAACGTAGAAGGGTCACAACTGTAGGAAGAAGCACACAGGACAGGTGACCCAAGCCTGGTATTCCATCCCATCCACATCATGCCCAGTGTTAAAGCTGAAGAATCAAAGGGTCAACTCTCTTTCTTCAGTGGCCGATGTCTGAAGAGGACCCTATCTGTTCATCTGCCTTTGATCCAAATCCGTATGTTCCTCACTCTAGATCCAGAGTCCCATTTTCATCCATCACAGAGTCCAGTCTGGGACTTCCTCAGTGCCTGTCGGTGACAAGATTGTCATCCTGGGAGCTTGATATGGTTTTGTACATAATGTATCTAATTATTTTCTGATTTTCTTATTTATTTATATATTTATTTATTATTTTATTTTAATACTTCATTAATTTAGTTCATTCTAAACTTGTAAATCCCCTTATGAGAGATCTTCCTCTCCTCTCTTTCGGGGGAATGTGAAAGTGCCATCTGTCAGTCTGGTTTTGGTAAATTTGGCCAAAACCATGACATACCCCATCCTCAAAAAGACAACCCACACTTTTCTGTGGTGTTAAGTGCACCAACCTAGACTTTTCACTAGATTTTGGCATTAAAGAAACCCTCCAAAGTCATAAAACCTCCAAATACAAAAAGCTAAATCTACTAAGCGTTATTCCTGTATTGGCAAAAGTTTTCAGCATGAGTTTGGTTTAGAGAAAATGTCCTTACTAGTACCTAACCTTAAGCACATCTATGTAGAGTTTATAGGCTAAACTATCAAGCAAACAACATGTCTTAAAATCCAGTGGCAGTGTGATGGACACTTTTTTATGTCCTGAATGAACAGAAACAGTTCATGTCCATATGACACATGTTCAGTTGCACCAGAGCAATGGTTTGGGGTCTACAAAGCAAACTAGATGAGTGCATTATTCTGCCTTATAGAGAATCTGGAGAAACAGAGAAAGGAGATGGGTTATTTTTCAGGGTTGCTAACCCCAGTCAATCTTCAGTTCTACAAAAAGCTCTATCAGCACAATGGGAAGAAAAGAGCCAGAGACAGGTGTAGGTTGCAAGCAGTGATGGGAGCTACCTAAAGTCAATTTTGCCCCCAAGAAAAATACTCATGGAAGTCTAAATTGCTGTTAGGCATGAGTTCTGCACCCCACTCAGAACTACCAACTAGCATTTAATAATTTAATGCTAATTAATGCTAATAAATAACTTAAAAATGATAAGTTAAATATTAAACATTCTAAATAAATAATATATATAAGCATTGATTTAATATTACTTTAAAACTGTAAACAACTAAAAAAAGAAGTATGTATTACATATTTGTATTTTCAACACCTTTAAAGAACTTCACCTAAGAGTACAGTATGAATTCTTATGCAGAAAATCATCACTTATGATTCAATGTGATTGATCTGTTGTACTTGGAAGGAACTGTGGGATGGCATTATGGACAGTATTTTTCTCTCTTGCTATTAGATACACAATAAAGTTTTCAGAATATTTTTAAGTGTCATAACAAAATCCCTACAGGAAGCAAAAAAACCCTGATAATCACAGAAGTCTACTTTCTAAGGCCTGTCTCCAACCCCAGACACAACCATTAGCACAGCAACTGCATTTATCTTACAGATATGGAATATAGAGTTCAAGCAACAGCTGCGAAAACACACATTTAATGAAGACAAAGTAACAGTGGTGGAGAATATCAGCTAGTAAACTTCTCAGGTTTACTCATGCAAGACATCATCCTGCTTGCAAATATACAAACATGCAGTTCCAGCCAAGAGCCATGTTAATCTAGCATTGAATTAAAGGCTGAGAGTGGCTCTCCCCCCTCTTGGTGCTATGCCAGAGTTTGGAGCAGAGGGAGAGGTTAGGAGTGCCCGGGGTTTCCTAGGCTACACCACAGCTTGGGTTTGAATATTAAAAGCATGTGGCACCACTTCTGAGAGTGCGTGTGGCATATTAGGGCATAAAGGTCAGGAGAGGAACTGAGAGTAATTGCTTCAAGTGCCAGGCTATCCAAAGGTGATGTCATATTGTGAGAAATGATGTTCTAGAGGATGGTTCCTCTCACCATCAGCATAATTCCTACCATAGGGGTAGCGATTGTGGCTGCAATGCTTTAAGTCTGATTGGTTAAAGACACCTAAGTGGGACCTGAAGAAGGACATACACACTTGAAACTTGCCTGCTTCTCCCAATTATTCTGGTCAGCACAAGAAAAGACAATGCTCCTCCCCTACAAACCTACCTCTCCTATCTCCTGTGCATTTAAAATTAAAAACGGCAGTTTGAAGCCAAGAAAAATCTGTTCACATATAAAAGGAAAAATTACATACAAACTTATTCAAAACATTGAATTATAAGTGAATATGATAAAACTATGAAATGTAATTAAAGTTGCACCTTATTATTTTCCACAGCAATGCATAAATTATCTGAGTGGCTCTAATTCTTTAAGCAAAGCCGTGGACTGAATCTTTGAGTCTCAGCTTTTGTTGGAGAAACATTAAATTTGGCAAGGGTTAAAAGCTATATGAAGTTGCTGTTACTTTGCACAACCACCGATCCAGCTTGACTTTAAAAAGAAGTGACTAGAAGTACCGGTGCAACAGACTGAGACACTGTCTTTTATCACTCGGTGGGCAGTACTGAAGAACAGAGTAGAAAACAGGATGTGTTCCAGTCAAATGCAGGGAAGATATGCTGTACTCATTTTATAGACTAATAAGACATTTGGACCAAGATTTTAACAACAGAAGCAATAACTGAAACAGCTTCAGGCAGGATTATTTATGAGAATACGCTGTGGAAGCTTTTAGCTTTTGTTTTATCACATAACAGTTTAGCAAAGAAGTTTTGTAATTTTTCACTTTGTTCTCAAGTATTTAATTACAAGCATAGCTCCAGAAGATCTCTCTTACTATCTTTCTAGACTCCAATTTCTCATGCAGAGTAAGTGTATTAAGGTTTTAATATTAAATAGTTTACTCACAGCTTTCATTCAGATTCATGTTAGCTTTCCTCCTTCATAAAAAGGTAATTTTGGATACATGGCTGAAAAGCCAATCCACAAAGTTGCCTTCTGAATGCAGCAGCTGAGAGCAACGCCCGATCCCAGAGTTACCCCACTCCATGCACTCAGAGGAACGCACAGGATACACTCTGTACCTCGTCCTGAGCATAATGGGAAACACCATCCATGCCAGCAAGGCTGGAAAAACCTTTTTCCTGATTGGCTGCTCATCCCAAACTGCCTGGCAGAGGTTCGAAATATGCAATGCAGGGAAGTGATATTCTGTGGCTTTCATTCAATTTACCTGCACTACACTCCAGGGAGCCATGCTATTAAACAACAGCTCCAGCGGGTCAATAAAGTTAACTTAATTAAATTGCTTTCCCTCCCACTCTTCCAACTAGCAAGATTTAGGGCACAGGGACACAGCACTGCTTGTAAATAAAAACATGATTTAGCTAATCATTTGCTGAAGAAAGACATATTTTGGTCAATAATTCTAAATGCAAAGCAAAGAGCTAGTTTAAATTAAAACCATGATGTAGAATAAGGGAAGAGACAATACCTACTAATGGATGGCCATTAATATTTTTCAGACAGTGTCAATTAAAGCTACTACTTAAAAGTTAAATCTCAGAGATTGCACTTTTTGCTCCATAAAACTGAAATTACAATTGCTTGAGTGTAATGTTATCAAACACACTATCATTATTACAAGCATAATGAATACACGTTCTTAATTTGCTGGGGACTGATCTAGTCCCTTTCTGGTCATTTTTATAGACGTACTCTTGCTGCTTTCCAACAGTCGTGTTTTAGGAGTCTCTAGTCTCTCCTTTTCTGTGGCAGACACAGAAAATATCACTAATAACTAAAGATAACCAACATTACAGTTAAACTAGTAACTACAGATTATTTCAAATCCTCAGCGAAAACCTCTGAGGTTGCCTGTTTATTTGAGGCTGGATATTTTGAAAAGCTACAACTAAACTGATGTAGCTGTTCTTGAAAATGATATTAAGGCATTCTTATTCTTATTTCCTCAGGAACTCTATCAATCACTCACTCGGAATACAGACCTGAGTTTTTGCAGGAATTGCCCTGATGTTCCACCTGCACCCTCTGTTCTATCTCCAGAGTGTTTCCAGCTTTGCCCCAGATCTCCCTTTGCATGCACTGAGCAAAAGATTCCACTTTTGTGGCAGCTACGCTCTCTAAAGATTTCTTCTGCGCTGTTTATGATCTATTCCCTCTGAGCTTTTACCTGCAAGTAAATGAGCCTCTTTTTGTTTCTTTTCTTCAAATATCTTTACTGCTTCCTATGAACAGCAAGATCTTGAAGCTGGTCTGAGTATTTATAAGCAAGTGAAGAGACAGGGATGTTCATAAAGGCACATAGGCAGAGATAATTTAGGAAGTATGAAAATACACTACAAGGCAGAATAACATTCCTTTATGTCCTCATAGCCAGTTCTTGCAGCACAGGCAGTGCCTGCATAAACCTGTCTGCCATGGGGGCTGAGTCTGTCCTTTCCTCCTAGGGTTCCTATCCTCCTCCAGTATCAGGTTTGTTGCTCTTTGTTCTATTTGTTCTACTCTGACTCCATTCAGCTAGTGCAAATGAAGGTCTGTGATCCCAAACCAATGAAATGGCCAAGCTGAGTAGCTTTATGATAGAGTCCTTTCTCTGCTTTTCATAGTGGTTATTTGCTTCTTACTTCTTCACAGCACAAACTTGAATGGCAACACCCTTCCTGCATATCCTCTTCCAGTATAACAGAAAGAAGCCCAGGGAGACCATTACTCATGTGGATTTGAACGACACTCTATAAGAACTGCCCTTGAATACTGTAAATCAAAAGTGAGATTAAACATGTTATTTACTGTGATTACGAGTGTCAGAATTCAGTTGGAATTAAGAGTCATTTGACTGCTTCATATTCCAGGACGTGTTACTTCATCAACTCCTTGTCAAAGTTGAGAGTACACAATGAAAACTGCATATACAAATATTAAATAACAAGGCTGAGAAATTTAATATAAAATTAAAAACCACCTCTCTAGGAAACTAGCTGTCAAAGAGACCAAGTTAATTTAAATTAATTTCACAATACAGTGGAAAAGTGATCAGGATGCCAAGTGCTGCAGGGTCAGAGCCAGTATGGCTGGTGGGGTTGCTTATCCCTCTCCTAGCACAACTTCTGCAGTAGCCTGGGGAGATGCAGTCGACTTCCAGGAGCCGGTGCACTTTCCCATTGACAGATCTCAGCCTCAGAGAAAGAGAGCTCTATTCAAAGCCTCCAGAAGTGCCAGGGAGGGAAGGGAGGACTCTCTTGTAGGACAACAGTGACCTTTTGGCTAGAACTGAATACACTGGGTAAGACACTTCTGGAAGTAGAAGGGTGAAGAAAATGGAAGTTTCTGGTATAAAACAAACAGCATTGAAATGGAAATCTTATCTTTTTTAAACCAATTTAACTCCATATGGCAGGGTAAAAGAATTCAATATCATAGTCATTATATTCACATATTTTCTTTTCCTTTTTTTCCCCCTCAGTTCTCCAGGCTTGATGAATTTGATAGGACAGGAGACAGATGCTTTGTGCTTTTATTGCAATATATAAATCTCTGCAAACAGTAAGAAAACTACAATCATTAGCAACAAAAACAAAAACAAGAAAAAAAAGAGAGACAAAATTTGGAAGACAATTTTCTTAGGATAATTAAATAGCTTTGTTTCTTACTAATGAACTGCACCTCTGGCTCTTTGCTCATTTGTACCCTGACAAGACAGGCAAAGAGTGTGTCTATATTTGCCTAATAAGCGTTGTTATCTTTTAACTGGTTATTAGTACTGCAATACAAAAATAATATTTATGTTGAACTACATATGACTGCATTTAGCCAAACCTGCTCTTAAGCTGGACTGAGTCTGCCCTGTCATATCAGAGTGGGAGATTCATAGTTTGAAGGTGGCACTCCTCCTTAAAAAGACACTAAACACGTGCTCCCTGCCCCAAATTCTTTGGGCTGTCAGGAATTTGAAGCCCTTTGCCAGAGCCCCAGGAAAAGCTGGAGGCAAGGTGTCACAGACATACACCATAGCCCCAGGGATCCTAGCTGCAGCGACATCAATTTCTTCTATTTTTAATGTTGGGGTGATGGAGCGCCAGCCTGCCTACCTTTAGGCACTTAACCAAAGCTCCTAATTCAGGACAACACTTGCCTTCGGCCGACAATGGAAAGAAACAGAGACCTCCGAAGGCTCACTCAGACATTAAATAGGCCAGGGTTCCTCAAGGTCTTGCCTTCCCAGAACTCCTGCTCTGTGTTAACTGGAAGAGCTGATGTGATGGCACCTCTAAACTTTGGACTCTCAGTTAGACAGATGTGGGTCCATGGTATCTTTGAAGAATGAGAGAGACTGGGAGGACGAGAGCAGTGACTGTGGCACCTGACACCCTGACAGGCTCCTGTCACCCTGAGCATCCGTTTGTGTGGATCCTTGTGCAACTGCAGCTCAGGCCGTTCCACTTGCCCTGTCTAACAGGTACAGGGAATACTTGATCCCCTGCACCCAGGCATGAACTGTTCACAGCAGAAATGCTGGCCTGGATTGGGCCTGGGGCCACAGACTTATTTGTTGGAAGGAAGGCAGAGCTGTGAAGAGCTTCCCACCACCGCAGAGGGAAAGGTGCCACCCATGAGCTCAGCATCGAGTGCAAGAGGCAAAAACAGGCAATACCTGCTCCAGCGCAGGTAACACACCTGAACTGGGGTGAATTTCTGCCCTTTGGTGTCCAGTGCCACTGGCTTTTCTTACCTGATGAGAGGCTTCCTAAAAGAGAATTCCTCATTTAGGTCTCCCCTCTACCATCCCTCCAACCAGGCAACCGTGACCCTTCATTCTCACTCATGCATTCACCTGCAAACCTCTGAATTAGCCAAGACAGGTGTCACAGGTGCTTAGCATCTCCCATGGCCAAGATCTGTATTTGTTATACCTGTCAGCCCGGTCAATGAGTGCTCTATCTCACTGTGGGCAAGCACATTCCTTCCTGTCAACATCAAAAGCACATCTGTCTATTCAGCAATGCTCTATGCTGAGCGACTGCCATGCTGTGGGGAAAGAAGATCGTCATCGGCACCATTTGTCTACATAATTGCAGTTGTTACTGGACAATTGTTGTGTCAGAGGCTAATGCTTTTTATTTATAGTCTTTCCCCATTCATCTGAATTTTCCTATGCTTTTTTCCTGTAACAGAGACTGTGATGCCATTTGGCTTTGTACTGCAGAAAGTCTGCTAGCAATCTGAGAAAAAAATATCTGAAAGTAAATCCATTACACTCAACTGAACAGAATTTTACATTAAGGAGCTGGAAAGGTGCCTCAGATTCAAGGTGCATTTCGAGGAAAAGAAGAAAGACCTGATAATATTTAGCTGCTTTTTTTTTTTCCTTTTACTTTCTTTTTAAAAATATATTGTGTAACTTGTATTTCTAGGAAAATATATTGAATTCTGCTAATGAAATACATAAGACTATACATTCGGAAGATGAAGGTCTATACATCTTTCAACTAGCCCTTTATCAACAACACTACCAAACAGAACTCAAATATACTTGCCTAGATGCTACCTTCTCTTTAAAAACTGAAACAAAAAATGTGTGTCCCCTTTACATCTCAGTGTCCGTATTATATGGTTCTGAAACTAAATAAACGAGAAACAGGATTTGTTGTCTTCATGATAAAAATTCTGTTTTACAAAGATAATGTTGTTTTGTTATGCTTATTAAATAAACAAATCAGCACCTAAGTGTACCACACTTGTTGCCTTAAGCAAGCCACTATTTCCCTTCCTTAACAACTCAAAAGGTTTCCAAATAATCAGGCAAAGCAGAGATCCTTGCTTCATTTTCCATTGTCTTGCAGGCAGCCTGGGTACAAACTAATGCATCATTTTTTAATACAAGAATGGATTTTTCTCAAACTATTTTTCAGATTAAATATATATTTTTTTATTTTAAAATAGGATAATTTAAAATGCAATAGGAATTTTTAAAAATGTACTGCCAAAATTCTTCAATTCTGACACTTTATTTACATTAACAACATGCAGTATGCAAATATTACTTATTTTGTTGGTAAAGGTTTGCTGACCATCAAACCACTGAGCTGGGAGAGTCTAAATGACTGGGAAAATGGTTTCTGATTAAGTGTTCAGTCCAAGTTTGATGGCTTCATCTGCAGGTGCAGAGAAGGTATTTTCTTCCCTTTATTCAGGTTATCTCTGTTCAATATCTAGTTCATGCAAAATTATCTCTTGAGAGCTGATAAAGGCAGAAAATCTTACTTTCTACTGTAGGTAAAAGCTGCATAGCAGAGGCTGAAATTTGCTAATTCTAAAATCTTGCAGGATGCAGTACAAAGAAAGAAACACAGAGTTCTGTTTACTCAGTACAAAGAATGGTTACTTTGACTGAGAAGTCAGCTCAATATACGTAATAAGCAAAACAAATGAACGTGATAAATGTGAAATGTCATTCATTGGTTTCTAAGGTAACAAAAAGTAAAAATAAGGAATCTGGAAAAAATATTAGAAGCTTTTATATAATTTCCTAAATGCAACCTAATATAGCTCCACCTTCACAAACAGGAGCACTCAATGTAAACTAAGGAGCACTCAAAATAAACTACAGTCTGATATTCTTACAACAGTGGAACAGGTGACCAAGAACTTTTCTTTATCAGCACTCTGACCATGGGAACTACGCTGCCAGTCCACAATAATGTAAGCAAGAAGAATATAATGTCAAAGGAAATGATCCACTCTTAACTTGGGTAATAATATACTTCCCAGTCTAGATAATCAAATAAGTGAGGTCACCCACCATAATATTTAGTGCTACACTGTGATAGAAAACCAAAATACTTTAATAATACCAACTGAGAAGAACCCACCTGTTTCCAGGAAACTAGTTAAAATGTAGATGCATGAAAGAAAGACAGAGTGATGATTTCAGTTATGTTCCTTGCTTGTTTTTTTTCCCATGGTAATCCCATCCAGTAGGCTTTTAGCTCCTTTTAAAAAAGCCAAAGCAGACTGAGCTCTTCAAATCAGTTGCAGACATTTTATTCAGAGTACTAATGATTTCTCTGCCCCTCTTCTGACCCTCTCTGGTTTTTTCAACACACTTTGTTAAGGCAGGGGCACCAAAATACAGCCTTCTAATATCAGTCTCACTGAAGCCAGACCAACGACCAAGGCAATGACCCCCAATCTATGTAATCCATTCTCTCACTGGAGTTGCTTATGTGATGTGATTCCTGAGGTATTTCCTGAAAGGTTAATACTTCTTGGAACACAAATCCTCCTTCTCTCAATGAAGCTAGTACTTTTCAGTCTTAAATTCAGTATTTTGTTTTATATAGATAGATCGAGGTTACCAAGCAACGCAGGTTGCTTGCTATAGCAAGTGGCCTGGACTATTTGTATCACTTGCTAATTTCACTGACAGTGATATTCTGTCAGCTCCCAAGTTGTCTGAGAAATTCTGAAAATGTATGTCTAATTGTGAATGTTGTTGAAACCCACTACAAATATGTTCCCTCAATTACAACTCCTTATCCCAAGTAATTTCTGTGAATATGCTAGTTTAGCACGTGCTCTGTTTACACGGTGTAGGGTTAATTTTTTATCAGAACATTGAATAGATTGAAGTAAACTCTAATAATTTGCCTGAGAATATTGTAGAACCAAGGTAGCTGAAAAGTACCATAAGCAGAGCTGAGGGATTTTGGTTCCAATATTACTTATGAAAAGAGGGAACAGACCCTGTAACTATTACAATTCTGTACTACAAAATAAAAGGACTTATGACCACCACTACTTCTGCCTATACTGTGACCCTTCCTATCCTTCTCCTTTGCTTTTGTAATATCTGCCTCGAAATAAAATACTGACAATTAAAATTTAGTAATCTACCTAAACCCTAACAGAGGCTCTTTCCCACCCTCAACCTCCATCTCAAAATGAAACCTTCCCTTTTCTCCATTCAGATTGACTCACTATTTATTAATTATTTCCTGGGTGGATTAAGTGATAAATCAGGTTTGTGCATAGTCCTGATATGTTTAATGCCACAGAGATGGCATAATTCAATTATTAGACTTGAATTCATTGTGTCAAACAATCTTGGTCTCTGCTTTTCATGGTAAACAGGAGAGAGCTTCAGAACTGCATCTTAGAGACAAATCCAAAAAGAATTGAAGCTGTTTGCTCTAGTCTGTCTTTCCTCTTAGTAAAATCCAAGTGAATGGTCAATTAAGTAGATATAGAAGCTGGTATTTCTATACATATCTCTGACACGTTATGGTCCAGACAGGAAAATGAACCACACAGAAGCCTAGATAATTAGGAGAGAAATTACCTAGTAACAAGAGAAGGATTCAGACCTTGTGCTCCTTTCAGCCATCAAATAAGACTCAAATGTTTGGCTACATGCTAATAGCCAAAATACCTGAAAAGCACTGATTTAGATGGAGTGTTAGCAAACTCCTGACACTGTATATGTCTGAGTCTAAACAGTTCAACTTTCCAAAGAGTAAGACAGGCAGAAGGTCCACAGGAGAATAAAAGGGCAAAGGAGGTGTATGAAGACAGTGTTTGTATCCATGTGAATCCTGCAAATTTAGGATCACATTTACTACAATGAGTAACCTCTGGAGGCTCCCAAGAAGAAATAAAAGAGCTCAACTGCAAATTCAGAACTGCATTTCCTGATCTGATCTAGTGACAGAAAAGAAGTTTTAACCAGTTAACCTTTACCAGGAAAAAGCCTCAAAAATTCCAGAGCTAGAACTACTGGAGTCCCACTGGCATTACAAGCTTTAAAAATCAGGTAGGGCAGTACTTAATCTCAATTATATCTGTAATATTGATTTAAGTTTAGTTCATTTTCATGCTATTTGATTTGCACTCATATTAACTTGGACCAGAAAATGAATCCCCACACAGTCCCTATAATAAACACAAGGATGAAATACAAGTCAGGAATGCAGGGGAGAAAACAAAACTGAGAAAGAAAAACTTACCTGTCAGAAGATGAGTGATACTTAAAAAGCTGCTGTCGCTGAGCAGGTATTGCAGTCACTCTGTGATCTCAAGGAAGATATCTAAAGTATGCTCTGAAAATAAGAATAATCAAAGATTTAGTAATTTTATCATCTAACAAATGCTAAAACAAAACTTGTCCAAAATAACTTGTTTTCCTATTTTATGGGATTATTTATTCAGACAATGCTTTTTTATTCTACCACTACATCTGCAGAGAGTTTATGAGCTTTTCTAAGTTGAACTGCTTAGGTCAGGCTTCCTGGAATGCACAGGGAATCAGAACAATGAGAAGAGTAACTATTTAATTTACTCTCTTGCATACCTACATTTCTAAGTTCCAGTAGTGAGAGAATAGTGAAGATGGAAGAGTTCTGGCTCCTTTCTGGCTTAACAAACCAATATGGACTTTCCAAAACAGGCACAAAAACTCATGTGTCTAAATGCCTTTCAAACCATTGACTAAAATTCCTTCTCTATATCTTTTGGACTAGTTCGTGTATTTAGCCTCATTTGTGATCTAATAGCTGAGAATGTCCCTTTTTACTGGAAATGTTATTCTGCATTTCAAGTCCAGCTTTGTAATTTCAAATTGTCCTTAATGGACAGCACGGTTAACTGAGTCAAGGCGACATCTCAACTCTCTAAATCAAAATGAAACTGAAAGACTGAGAGATGACCAGTGTTTCTATGCAGACTAGAGGGATTGGGAGGTGGGGAGAAGGTAGAGGAGTTGGAAATGTAGAAGCGAAGTTGAGACTGAGACAAAGAAGAGGTAGGGGGAAGGTGTTTTTAATGTTGCCTTTGTTTCTCGCTACCCTACTCTATTTTTAATTGGCAATAATTTAAATTAATTTTCCCAAAGTCTGGGGTTTTGCCCATGAAGGTGCCTGGCAAGTTATCTCCTTGTCTTTATCTTAACTCATGAGATTTTCTACTGCATTTACTCCCCCTGTTCTGCTGAGAAGAAGTGAGAAAGCAGATGGGTGGGTGCCTGGCTGCTGGCCAAGGTCAACCCACCACAGCTATAAAGTAATGTTTCCATTGCAGATCTCTCTCAGACCAGCAAGACTGGAATGGAAAAACAGAAAAAACCATACAAAGGAAACTTTGCCTATCATGCATTATACTGTTTTATAAACTAAAATTAGTAAGGAACAGAACTACTTCTCTTAGAAAACTGTTAACAGGAAATCTTCATACACCTCTAGCTTCTGTAGTGTAGTAAGTTTGAAAACAAGAGCTTATATTAACAAGCAAGAAGCCAAATGACTCATACTCCATGGAAGAAGAGTGTGGAAAACTTCAGTTAAAATTGATCTCTCCTTCGTGATATGATAGTGAGGTCTCCTTGGCCTGTTAAGGATTTTTCACAATGATCTTTGAAATACAATACAGCAACTGTTTTAAAGTCAGAGATGAGACTGATCGACTCGCTGTAGTGTACTTATTTGGTCAGCACTTCTTTTAGACATAGCTATTTAAAGTTCTTTCACAGCTAGGTTTTAACAATCCTGAAGTGATTTATTTAATTCCAGATTTCATTAAGCTCCGGAACCCCATTTTAGCAACCATTGTGATAGTAATAGCACATTTCAGCTATGAAAGAATTGAAGGGCTGTGCATCTCTATCTGATATTGAAGACTATGGGATGACATCTCCATTGAGTTGGTACAGGAAAGTATTATGCATTTGCTTCAATTCCCATGGTTTAAGTTGGGATATGCCTTATAGTGGCAAAGTTAGCAAACCCCTATCAGATAAACCTCACTGAACGAACTCTTTCCTGAATGAGTTTCTTGTTAGAATTAATTGTGCTAAAATAATCAACAACCCACTAAAAAGATGGGGTCCATGGGAAACATCCATGCTGCCTCACATATTTGCTATGAGAAGTCACCGGTATAACATAATCTAGAAAAATATAAAATGCCAGTAGAACAGAGTGAATGTTAAATTCCACTAACAACCTCCTGTTTACAACCTAATACACTCCTGTAATTTAGCTGCATTTTTGTGGCTAAATAAATAAGGTCTCATACCTGTACCTTGGGAATTCTATAAACACACAGTGAAATTAACTGCTAGTTGGGAAAGAGAGCTTGGAAACAGCTTTATGAAAATGTCACCTAAATCCTCATCAACTGTCAAAAAAAGAAAATGTTATGTTAGGAAATATTAGGAAAAGGACAGAAAACAGCACAAGAAAACACAATAATGCTGCCATAAAAATCCATTTCCCACCTAACAGTTTAAATATTGAATATAGTTCCAGTCATCTCATCTCAAAAATGAGAAGGTAGCAACAGAAGGATAAAGAAAAGGGTGACAGGATGATCAAAGGTATGTAATGGCTTCTGTACTAGGAGAGAAAAAAAAAAGCTTAAGAATTTTCATATTCAGAGAGGGACAAATGAGGGAAAGGACTGACAGAGCCGCAGAAAATCATGAACCGTACTGAAAAAATGAACGAAGAATGTTTTTCCATTGTATTTCATAGTACAGGAAGCAGTAATCAGGAGGAAGCTCCCGATAAAATGAGCATTTAGCAAGTTCGAAGTGTGAAGCACAGGAAAGGATGCTTTCCAAAAATATCGTAATTAAATGGTGGGACTCATCGCTATGGGTTGCAGTGGATGCCACATCCATGTGTGGACTTCACAGAGCAATTCACTGTGGTGATAAAAGAAACATTGACCACTTCATATTTTACACAAAGATGCACAATATAAGCCTTCAGCTTAAGAAACGTTATGGAATGCTGTGGGATGATAATAAGGGAAGTTATCCTTTGGTCTGATTGAAATACAGCTGTCACAACACCCTCATTAATTTTGTAAGAGAGCTAGTGCACAAGAAAGTTTGTGAGGGCAGAAAATTCCTAGTTTCCCTGGTCCCTCTGTAAGGCTTCACATCACAGGGTAATTAGAATAAACAAATAGTTTTCTTTTTGGACACCTTACAGGACTGTCCATAGTTTTGGAAATAAAAAAATAATATAATTCTACACCATATAATTATATATAATAACACACAGTATTATATAATTTATTTTATATTATTTATATAATTATTTATTAATTAGATATTATATTCTATATACCACACATAATTATATATGTTATATTATATATACTAACTATATAATAAATAAAATATAATAATACTCTGTACAGACCTGTGATAATCTTTTTGTGTTAGGATACCTTACATAAATGAGGACATAAGAATTATTATACTGGATCACACAGAAGACCTGTCTACCGAAGCTAGTATCCTACCTACAACAGCGGCCAAAGTACACAGTTAGCTCTGGCTAGCATGACGTGCCCAGCTTTCAGGATATTATACGTTTTAGAAAGCCACACAAACCTTTTGGTCCTGAATGGACATCAAATAATCGCTATGAAAAGTTCTGAAGGAAAATCCTTCTCAGGCTCAAGTCCTCATCCATTTCCCAGTGACTGGGATCACACCATGTCACATGCTGGTTTTTGCTGATAAATAACATGGGCCGGCAGCAGGAGGGAATAGTGATAGCAACCAAGGTTAGTGATCTGGGCAACCAAGGCTGGGCACATGTGCCTCACTTGCTTCAGTGCCTCCTGCACACCAAGAGATCTAGTCAGCCAAAGCTAGTCAAAACGTTTTCATTATAGTGTTCCATAAGCAGTTCCTGAGCACTGCCTCTTATCTCACAGGAAACCCTTCACTTGTAGTGCGACAGTGAGCAGGGCAAAGCCTTTTACGAAACTGCATCAGATGAACAGAAGATGGAGCTGAAGCCACCTTGCTTATTCACTAAGAATAATTGTATTTTATCACTGCAATAAATGGAAAGTGACATTTCCACATATCCTATGTCTATGCATTTGCGTATCTTATTTCCCCATCATGAGTTAAACAGTTAAGATGAAGATGACTAACTACACAATAAAGGCCATCTTCTTTTTTGAGGCAAGGAAAGGCCGTATCATTACTTATTTCCATAAAATGAAAGTTTTATCAGTCCCTCTAATCTGCAGTAATAGTGGATGCCAAACCTGAGCCTCCTTAGAAAACCCTTACCTAAAATATGCCTGCCTGAGCTGGCTGCACTATTTGAACTTAAAATAGTTTATAAGCCCCTCTGCAGATGTTTATATCAATCTGAAATCATGTTTTTGGACTAAATTTAAGCCGATTCTTAAGATCCTTACAACCCCCCCCAAAAAACCCAAACAAACAAACAAAAAACCCCAAAACTAGGCTGAAGAGATATTGCAGAAAAAGCTACTTTTAACAAACCACGCTGGAATTGTTATTCATATTGTCCAGAGAAATGACAGCCATTTAGAACTGGTGGGGAATAAGTAAGAGTTACATCCATATAAATGTGTCTGTGTAACTTAACTTTCTTCAACAGTTCAATAAAATTAACATGAAGTCATTATTCTGGACAAGCCAAAAGACTTTCTTATGCAGGCATGTACTTACCCTAGTGGCTGTCTACTCAATCAGGGCTGCTGTTCAGGGTAACCACACATATCAGAAGAACACGTTCCAGTGACAAAGAAGCAAACTGCCACAAGCCCAAGGATGTTACTGTATTTATACTGGTATTTCAGCTGCAGAGTTGTGTTGATCTAGGGCAAGGTACCCAAGACTGTGACCAGTTGACAAATTCCCTAGTAAAAATGTTGTTTGTTTGGGGTGGTTTTGTTTTTTTTGTTTTGTTTTGGTTTTTTTTTTTGGTTGGCTTTTGTTGTTGTTGGTTTTTGTTTTGGTTGCTTTCTGAGGAACAGGAAACAACAAAAACCTTTCCAGGACAATTTTACAACCACGGTGTGATATGGGACTGCTAGTGTGGCTGGAGCCCAGCCTGAGGAATGCTTTGTGGAGCACAGTACACCCAGATTTCTGAGTTGATTAGGAAAGAACCCCTGCTGTGGGTGTCACCACAAAAGACCCTGCTGTCTCAATCACTTTTATAGCAGGTTACTGCTTTGTCTTCCAGAGCACATATGACGAGTTCAACTTTGCAGCGTAGAAAAGATCCCTAGTCTGGAAGCCCTGTAGAAGCACTGAAGTAGCTCAAGCACACCTCCAACCTATGGCTTAATCGACTGGAAATGCTAGTTTCCCTTGTGCTTGTCTCACACACCCAGCTACACTTAACCTTGGCAAAAAAAGTAGCTTTTTGTTGTAGCTTGTACCAAGCCTAAAAATGATATAAACTATAGTATGACTTCAAGGCTTTGCCCTCTGGTATGAGAATCAACATTAAACCTTCCACTAGCCCAGCAACACTGCAATAAAGAAAGCTCAGATAACACTGGTATGCTAACGGGTCCATGTATAGTCCTGGCCTTATTTTGAGATTGGAAATATGGGCAATCAAAGAAATAATGAAAGTAACAGAAATAAGTTAAAGGCTATTTTTTCTTTTTTAGCTTATTTTTTTTGCGTTGCCTGTAGGCTTCACAGTGGTATCAGCAGGGTGGCTGCAAGTGTGGCCTCTGTGTGGAGCCAAGCTGGTGACACCTCTGGGAAACATATTTAAGAAAGGACAGAGAATGCCACACAGTCAGAGGAGGAGGGGGAAAAGAAGAGTGAGAATCAACAGAAGGAGCACTAAGGTCAGAGGAGGAAGATGTGCTTCAGGCAATGAAGCAGATATCTCCTGTGGCCCATGCCAGAGAAGGCAAATATTTCCTGAAGGTCTGTGGCTCACAGGAGAGAGCCCAGGCTGAAGAAGAAGAAAAGAGTGAGAGGGAAGGAGGCAGGGCAAAACTGCTTTGTACTGACCATATCTCCTATACTGCTGCAGGGGAAGGAGAGGAGTTAGGTGTGAAAGAATGAAGTTGAGCCAGGGAAAGGGGGGAGGAGAAGTGTTGCTTTACTGTTTGTCTTGTTTCTCACTGCCTGAATCTATTTTAGTTGTCATTAAATTAAATTAATGTTCCCCAAGTTGAGTCTGTTTTGCCTATGACAGTAACTGGCAAGTCATCTCCTAGTCTTTATCTTGACTCATGAGCTTTTTCATCCTATTTTTCTACCCCTTCCCTCTGAAGAGGTGGATTGAGAGAGCAGCTGGGTGGGTGCCCAGCCACTAGCTGAGGTTAACCCACCACATCCTTGGAGCAGATGTTTATGTTACTTTGCTTTCATTGAAAGTGGCCATACTGACTTTCTTGCACCTCAGTTATATACGTGAATTTCATACCTTCAGTTTATTTCTTCTGAACTGCTCTGAGCAATCCTTATACAGTCAAGGAAAGATTCTGTTCTCAGGGAGTATTAGGATGCAACCCTACTTTCCTACAACATCCATTGTAGCTAGTTTGTAAATGCATTATCCAACTTGGAAATTGTTAATGAACAGATTTCTGCCAAAGCATTTGTTAACTATGCACTGAATTATTTGGACAAAGCATTTTTAGTGGGAGGGTTGTTTGTCAGCTGTTCACTATTGGCTATGCATTGTTAATAATTGTTTTGACTTCTGCCTTGTGTGTCTTATGGTGCAGGAAGAAAAATATTGGTTATGAATGGCCACCTCATAGTAACAATAGTGTTTCTGCTTACTGAACAGATGAAAACAACTTTCCAAAAAGACACAGGTAAATAAGGAGTGATTGAATAACAAACAGCAATTAGCTACCATGTTAGCTTGCACCTGGATATTGTTGTTTGTATGTGAGCACCAAATATTCACCAAAGCTCTTCCTCACGCATGTAAGTAAATATTTCTCAATTATTCATGAAAGGAATTGAAATGTCATCAAATTAAACAGCTGTTTGGATCTAACACATTTCTTTTCAATTGGTATAGCAGTTTAATCTATTTGAAAACAAGTTTGCTGTGACCAGCATGTAATCTGTAGTGCAAAGGTTGCCACATTAATGAAGGAGTTTTGAGTGAAAGAGCTATGGCGGCAACCAAGTAAAATTATTATATTTGCTGTAAGTTTGGACAACCACCTGGAATGATTTAATTTTCTTTAAGCGTGGTCAACCCAAGTACATTCTTTTTTCTCTTTTTCCTTAAAATCTCTGTGCCACCTGAAAATATCACATCTGGTAGGGTCAATGCTTTATATTTGCCCTTCCTATACCACAGACACAACATTTTTTAAGTCCCAAAGGCCTTTGACATTGCATTACAATGGATCAGCCTCCTCTAATACATGAGAAGGAAAAGCAGCAGGCTACCCAAGAGAGGGGAAGCAGACAATCTGCCCTGAGGCTTCCCTATTGTTATTTCATTTAGAAAGACAGGCAATACCACAGTATCTATGACAAGAGAGGGAAAGATTTCAGGGCCCCCCCAGCTGTCTCCTCCTTAATTTGATAACGAGTGTTCAGTTGGTCCCAACCATCCATAAAACACTGAGATTTTTCATGGCTGCTGTGCTAGAGAAAGCTACCTGTTTGTGATGTATTGTTTAGCTATTTGGAACAGTTATCCAAAATCAGTGAGCACATGAGTAAGCATAGGCAGCAGACACGGTGCTACCTTATGCTGGAGCAAGTTGTTTTTTTATTGAAGATTATCTTACTGTGTCAGGAAACAAGATTCACGTTAAAACTTCTAATTGCCTCAGCTCAGTTTTATAAGGACATGTGCAACCCAAAGATACAGGCGAAAACCATTACACAGCTGAGTAAGCATTGCTTCGGGGAGGATGGACAAAAAACTGTGGTGGTCAGCATGGTATCCTTGTTTGACAAGCTTGGACTGACAGCTAGGGAAATCTATGTAGATAACAAATAATAAGGGTTGTTTCACTGACACACCTTGTAGGAGATAACCTCTTCTCTATGCAGTAGTCACTGAGCAGTAACAGTTAAGAACAGGAATCTCTGAGAGACCGTCTAGTTAATACTCTATCTCAGCTTAGAAAATGCTGGCATGTTTATTGTGGTATATTGCTCAGTAGAAATGTTAAGCACTTCCAGAGTTATCATTCTTTTCTGCAGTAGGTATCAAAATCCTTTACCAGTTGAGAAGCAGTATTTTGCAAACACTGAGCCACCTGCCTCAGGCTTTGCAATTGAAGTGGTAGAACTAGAAATAAAATTTCATGTAGGCTATCCTAGATGCTGTGCAAGTTCCATCACTGCAGACAGACCTACATCGATGACATCTCTAACGGGTAAGGGCAGGGAAATCATAGAATCATTTAGGTTGGAAGAGACCCCTGGGATCATCAAGTCCAACCATCAGCCCTACTCTGCAAGTTCTCCCCTACATCATATCCCTCAACACCACATCTAATCTACTCTTAAACACAGTCAGGGATGGTGACCACCTCCCTGGGCAGCTGATTCCACTGACTGACCACTCTTTCTGTGAAAAACTTTTTCCTAATGTCCAGCCTAAACCTACCCTGTTGCAGCTTGCAGCCATTCCCTCTTGACATAATTCGTCCAATAGGTGAGGCTTATGTAACTTTCATGATATTGCATTACCTGCTAAACTGCTCTACCTCTGGAATGAGCTAAGGCTAATGAAATGGTGATGCTATCAGAAGGCAACTGAGAAGAAAAACCTTGCTGTGAATTGCTGAAAGGTATTGCTTTCATCACAAGAAATGATACCCTTTAAAGTACCACTCTCCAGCAAAGAGAAACAGAGCAATCATAACACAAACAGAACAGAACATAGAGAAACAGAAACAGAACAATCATAACAGAAACATAACAATTTGCCCAGAGAACTAACTGTCCAGGAGATACAAGTATACTGGGGAGAAAAATTGTTAACATAGTATCAATTTAATCCACTATTTTTATTCCAGGTCTAGAATAAAAGGATACATACTCTATTACAAGAATCTTCCTGCACAATCCCATTTCACTTTTATATGAAATCAATGGCCTTACATTAGAAAAGAATCTCATTCAGGGACATCCTTGAAACCATTCACATGATTAAGATGAGTAAGATTTCACTTAGTATGATCAGCTGACATCCCTGATTCATATCACACATTACCAATTATACTGTTATGTTATCACTGCAATACTTAAAATGTCATTTCAGCCATTCAGGCATCAGTATTGATTTTTGGCTACATTAAGTATTTCCAGTTAAACAGGGTGAAAAATCCCACCTTTTCAGCTATGGTTTTAGCTAAATAACTCAGCTGAAAACTACATAAATAATTCTTACTGAGTTTTCTGATTCCACATATGGAAACGACTGGCAGTTATCTACTTCACTCAAACCATGACCTCCCATAGGTTTCCAACAAGATATAAATGGAAACAAATAATTTTGATCAATCTACAGTTTATACACACAATAAACAGCACATCACAATCAGTAAGCAAATCTGTAAGGGTACAATTTATAGCAGCAGGTTATTTGCTTGTTCTGCAGTTTAGGTTTCGGTTTTCTCATAGCCGCTTAGCAATTTTACCTGCTAGGTTTCCCAGCAGACTGTGGCGTATCCTATTGTAGGCAATTCAGCCATGCAGAAGTGCAGTGATGTTTCCATAATTTAACTTGCATGTATAAGTCCACTTTACCCTTCCTTATACCAAAAGGAAAGTCATGGTTGTTTCCACCGCTTACAGATGATGGCCTTCTTATGCAACGATCAGCCGCGCCTCTCTGATCACTAAGTGTGATCTCCCACCTAATATGTGATATGTAATCCCACATGGTTTGTAAACCCCTGACTGCAATCTTAAACCACTCCCTTCCCACCTGTATCCCCCCTTTCAACAGCAAAGCTGCTTGGTGTTAGTGTACAAAAATTGGAATTCCTCTTAGAAATTATGCTTCCCTCGCCTTCCATGTCCGTCTCTATCTATGCTAAAGATAAAACAGATACTAAAGAAAAAGTGATAGACAGAAAAATGGCTCCGCAGAAGGAAAGGTCAGAGACAGCAAATTGGGGAATTACAGCTGCCCAACTTCTGCTGTCCAGCTGCAGGGTAGGTTTGTCTATAAGGTAATTATGGAAACAGTCTATTCCACCAGGCAGGTCATCACCAAAATTACCCAATAGTTGGGAATATTGAAAGCTTGCATACTGGAAAGGGCTCAGTTGATGATTTCAAACTCAGACGCTCGTGGGAAAATCTGCAAGATAAGCAGGGGTTCAGCAGAGTTGAGAAAGTCTAAAATTTGTCTTGGGGGGCTGAGACAAGGGGTTTGCAGTATAGGCAACTGGTGGGTCAGGGGCTGAAGGACAACCCAACATTCAGTGCAGATACTGGACAGTGGCCTGCATAGGATCCAGGAAACACCCTGCTTTGGTGCAGCATAAACAATGCACTGGCACTCCCTGCTCCTGTCCTTCAGGAGAGCAGGGTGCTGCTCTGGCACAGCAGTCTAGGGACTGAGGGGGATGCTGGATTTTTTTTATGAGTACCCATTGCAATATAAGTGAAAACACTTTTGAAACATAAAAGTTCTTTGGATCACTACAGCATTTATAATGAAAACAGAAGTAATTATAAATATGTAAGTGTCTTAAATAAAGATTAATTAAGAACTAGGCATGAAGCTGCCTTTTCTTTTTAAGCAATGCATTTTTAATTGCAAAGTATATTTGAGGAAATGGTGCTTAATGGAGACATAAAAGGAGAAATCTGAAGGTCAGAGAAAATGGTCAGATACCCACCTATGTGCCTGCTCATAGAATACTGTATTATAGTTGAACAATGTACTTGCAAAAATTATTAAAAGATATTAATTTAAACAAAACAATCTGTTCCAGTGCTCCATAACCCTCACAGTAAAGAACTGCATGAGCAAGGCTTACTTTGGTTTTGGTTTAGTACAGTGCCTTGGTTTGTTTTGTTGACTCACACTTCCCCTCTGAGCAAGTTTATTTTATTTATTTGTACAACTGCATGTGTAGTTTTCTGCATAATTTAGGATATATGTGAACCACCCAGGTTCACAACACTCAATTTCAAATATCGGGTACTAAGCAGAAGAGTAGCATTTTACAGATACCATACATCAAATGAAAGTTAATTCCTGCAGTAATAGTTGTGCAAAGGTAGTTCTGAAATGCAGTTTTATGATTAGATAAGCAGAACTGAAAGAAAAAATCAAGCTGCAAGAAGAACCTTACCTGAGCTGAAACCTAACTGTTGATACAAAAAATATGGATCAGGCTGAAGTCATGCAGTCTCCCTTTATATGAGTGGGCATAGAAAAAATCCATCCTATATTCTTGCTTTCCCTTTGCACATTCAGAGCTAAGAACATAAGAATGATAAACACAAAGGGCCAGAGAAAACATCATAGAGTTTCCCCCAGTCACTCTCTTAGTGGGGTGTTCAACAGAAAGAAGGCATCTTATTTTTTTTCCTACTGATTGAATTTCCTTGGTGCAGCCTTCAAAACTTATCTGAGGCCACCTCCAGTAGGAGATTGCTATGATTTTTGGGTACTGACCAGCTTCCCCCCCAATATTTTGTTCTATGTTTACAGTGAATCTTTGCATGGTTTCCTCCTTGCTGGCAAGCTCAAACTACGAAATGAACACAAGTATGGCTGAGTAGTTTTGCTTTTGGCAACTTTTCAGAGCCTCTCTTGAAATGGAAATGGGTTCTTATTTTATCTTGGAAATGAAGTTCCTAACTGAAAACACTTCAATAGCGGTGAATATATCTTCTTTCTTTGGCATTAACATAACTGATACCACTTGAGCTAGTAAAACTGTTAGCTTCTCTCCATGCAATTGTACCAGCTTCTCTTTTCCTGCTGCTTATGCACTGGTACTTTGCATGCTAATAACAGAGTATTAGGAATATCCTTTATGCACTACTGTCCCATGGCAGAGGCGGGAACCAACCTCCCTCTCTGCAAACATAAAAAAATTCCTAGTGAACCACAAAGAAGAGAGTATAGAAGTGATGCAGGGAAGTGAGAGAGTCAAAAAATGAAAAAGTGAGCAGTTAAATACAAGCAATGTTGAACTGAATGGTCAAGCCACATCTGGAAATACTGGGTCACATCCTCAATTGGTATAAATAAACTTAAGACCATTAATCTCGGAGCTGCATTTGTTCTCCCTTGCTAGTGATGTAACACAAGTGAAAAAGAACCCAGTGCTGGGTTTCCACCTTGCTAAGCTTTTTGGTGGTCTACATATTTTGTAAAACAAGTTGAAAAAACAACAATAAGGGAGGTTACTAGCATTTTACAAGCTGTCCACTCACAGAATCTGAGCAACAAAACTGGCATGTAGCCTGTGAGCTACTCTGCTTTGCCATTCCACAGGATGGCCTGTGTGCACTGGCAGGACAATCTGGGGCAGCCTCCACAGCATCTGCCCAGTTGTTCATATGGTGTGGATCAAGTGATGCCTCAGCCTCCCCAGTGTTTACTGAAGCATCTAGCTGAACACAAAGGGAAATTCTTCTCCAAGGGAACTATAAAATCTTCTAAAGATTTCTAAGCATTAAAAAGAAATACAGGAAAATAAGAATAGTTTTTCAACAACTTTGAGCATTGGATTTCCTAGTAGGTATGTAGAGGTATAGGCTATGTTCTCAAACGCTGCTTCAGCTGTAATAATCCTTCCTTTAAAACCTGCCATTTAAAAATATTCATGTTCTAAGGACTACCTCTCGTTGTCTATAAATTTGCTTATGTATAGCATAGGCCAGAGTCTTGGTTGGACCAATGAGAAACAAATCCAAGTGAATCTGACAATGTGTAAGGTGGGTCTCTATTTTACTGTAATAAATTTACTTCATTCACTCCAATATTTTTTTTCTCTCACAATAAACATTTGAAGAAGCCCCATGATGCCCCTTGCATTCCTCAATGTAGGTATTAGTTTGTCACAAAGGTTACGTTTTAGGGATGTGTAATATAAAGAGAAATTAAAAATAATGGCATTGATCATTAGATCAAGATATTTATTGACTATAGTAAGAGTTCAATCTGTTTAGTTTTGCTATATTTACAAGATCAAAATAGAATGATCAGAAATGCATCTATACCAAGCTGTATTTGAAAATAAGCACCACTGCTGGTACATAAAACCACAGCGCCTTTTAATATTATTCACAAAGGTTGTTTTAGTTGGCTATTATAGTGATTTGATACCAGTGTAACTTCATTTATTTCAAAAGAGCTATAAATGCTGGGCTTACCTCTCCACTGTGGAACAGGTTTTTTACTGAGGATTCGCTGCTGAAGCCCATAATAACCTGGTGCCACACTAGTCTAGCTGAGTGCAGAATTAGGACCTGCACACTTTGACTGCCAGAGCCATTGGCCTTCACCTCACACAACTCCTAGACACTAACTGATGTTTCCAGGGATTTAAAGTAATGATCAAACCAGGCTGTCAGGAATCAAAATACAGAGGTTCCTTTTTATACACAGCACAAATGAAGCAAGCATGTCCCTTATCATTGATCATTTTCTGTTATTTGAGCAATGAGTGTGTTGAAGCACTGCTGTAGACAGAGAGGGCATACTACTGCTGTGCATCAGGAATAAAACAAATAAGACACGATAGTTAAAAAAAGACGCTTTCTTGCTGAAACAGACCAAATCACAGCATGGAATTTTATTACAGAATCTGACAGTAAAGCACTAATTTGCTTCTTTGAATGATGCAGATTCAATCAATAAATCTCCAGCTATCAGAGTAAATCCTTCAGGAAGATAAACCAAACCAGAGAATCAGAGTTTGCTCTTCTTTCCATAATACCTTTTAAACATTTAACTTTGTCTCTGCTGCACCTTGTTTCTAAAGTATTCAGGCCATACTAAAGCCATGCTTTACTTTCATCATACAAGCATATCAATGTTCCCATGCTCCCTTTCCTTAAAAAACCACTTCATTATATTAAAAAGATAATAAGGCTTCAGCGACTTCAATTCTACCAGGTGCTTCAGTATGTGCTTTGCTCCCTAAGGTAAAGTCAAAGCTGAATATATGTTAAAAACTATGGCAAATCAGAGATGAAAACGTATATCCTGTACCCTCAGAAATACATACTCTGTGGCTTATGTAACATACATTTTCTGAGCTTCCTTATTTTAGTGGAAGAGAAATGCAGCAACGCTCTACTCTCTGGTACTCTGACATTTGCTTGCCAACTGAAGGTGGCTTTAAAATCATAGGTTGCTATATAATTATAATTTTTAAAAAAGGAACATGAGCAGCAAGAGCTTCCAAGTCCTATTTTTTGTGTGACTGAACTTAGGTCTCATTTTGGGCTTGCTTATCAACACAGTCATTACCCTAATTTGCTCCCTGTTTTGAGGGACCACAGCCTCTGCAAAAGCATACAAAGAGAAAACTGACACATCCTCATAGGACAGGGAATACCTTCAATCCTAAGGGGAGAGATGACACTAAGATAAAGAACAGAATAATGAGAAAAATGAGTACTAAACTAAATTTGGAAGAGTTTGTCTCTCACTGCTCAGGACAGACTCAGTCAGCTACATTTTCTGAAGCTCTTCTCTGTGAAGCACTTTTTGAATCACTAGATGTGGTTGCTAAGCTGTAAAGTATCTCTGTTCAGACAGACGTAAAAGAATCTATGCAAAACACCCATAAAGCTAGAAATGGTTAAATTGTAGGCATCAGTTTAAAAAGAAACACTTTTTTTTTTTTTTCTGATGGCATCACCTCAACCACAAACTACTAAATCCTAATTTTTCAAATAGAAATATTTTAATGACTTTGCATTCAATTAGTCTCACTGATATCTCAAAACAATTTATTTAGAGAAATGTCCTCAAACCACTCTTCAAGAAGGAGCATCTGCATTCATCTAAAGTTTTGAATGGAGCAGACAATGGAATGCTTAAAGGAATGGAAATTCTTGTGAATACCCACTTGTTGACCATTCAGTCACAGACCTTTGTGCTTCCTACAGCCCTCGGCTTCATACTTAAGATAAACTTCACACAAGTACTTGAAGTTACCCAATTATGCTCCTTCAGGTCCCTTCTTAAAATTCTTGTTTTCTATGATGCCTATAAATACAAAACATGGAAAAGGAGATGGAAGGGACCACAGGAAGTCGGTTACCCATCTCCCAAAGCCAGGAGCAAATTATTCCTGAAGACTGCTGCAGTCTCCACAGTGACAGAGAAGGTCCATCTGAAAGTGATCTATTCCAGTACTTTCTGAATGCTCCCTTCTTATCTTTCATATCTCTTCTTTAAGGAAGGAGTCAAGGATGATGTTCTTAACTCCAGTTTCCTGTGGAAAAGAACACCATATTCTTGTAATACCAGACCATTAGCAGTGCTGGCCATTTACAGGTGTTGGTGTTACCTTTTCTTTCCCTGGCTGTTTCTTTATCTTTTACTTAAGCAATAAACACCTAATGCTAGTGACCAACCTTTTGGTCTGTGTCTGCCTAAAAATCACATCAGGAATTATTTGGTAGTATCTTTACACACATTTATAGCAATAAAATGAGGGAAAACTTAAAATATTAGAGTTGTTAAAAGGAACTTCTACTAATTATTTCAGACAATTGTGAAGATAATGGATGAGGGTTAAGTGATGATTAGCAGACAGCTTGGGTTTGCCCAGGGTACTGTCAAACCAATCCAATCTGGTTCTACAACGTGATAACAGGCTTTTTAGAAGAGAAGTGGTAGCTGCTTAGATTTTGAATCTGTCTCACATAACATTCTTAGAAGTAACATGGAGAAAGCCAGGTCTGAATGAAATGTTAACACAAAAGATAAAAACACAACTAAGCTTATCAAATTAGTTAATGAAGGACTATGTTTACTGCAAAATCAAAGAATGGAATAAGCATGGTTGTCCATGGCTTTCTCCTTCAGTATTGCCCAGTATTTTCACTGGCGATGTAGATGACAGAATAGAAAGTGTATTTGCCAAGTTTGCAGATCACAGCACACTATGAAGGACTGCAAGGACATTGAAAAATAAGACAGCAAGCAAAAAGACTGACAATAAATTAGAGAAGTCATTTGGAAACAAACAAACAAACAAGAGTGTTACTCAGTATGGAAAAGAGTGAGTTACCCTACTCTTAGGCAGGAAGAATCAACTGCAGAAGTATGGCACGGCATGAGTTTTGAGTTATATGTATGAAAGTAAATTTTGTTTCATACTTATAAATGGGGTGTAGGTGAGTAGCAGAGCTGTGGTTTATACGCACCCAGTGCACTTCACTCATTCTTTAGTTCAAGAACTCCCCAGCCAGTCACCCATATAGGTGAGGGACCAACCCAAAACTAGGTGACGGTCTGATCATTCACACTCAAGTGTTTGACTGACATTACAGGGGTCCTCCTGGTGGGAGTTTGGGATGGTTCTAGAAACTATTCTCCCCTTCCAGAAGATGCTATATCTGGTCCAATCTGTACAGCTGGATGCGTTATTACCCTAGGTGGTGTCCCAAAGACTTCTCTTCGTGGTTCCTGCTGCAGAACCTTACACAGATAAGACACTTGTATGCTGCCAATACGTCCTGTTCCTGCAGAAATGGACATCTAGAACAGTCTTTTATGTAAAGTTCAGATATTTTAGAGGTATTTTGTATGTAGATAAGATATATAAATAGCTGTGAATTATACAAGTGCTGAGTGGTGACTTTGAAGCATGGCAACTGGACTATAAGTGAGCAGAGGGAGCGAGAGTTCAAGGGGTTTCGCTCCACACAGCTGAAGATGCCGCTGCAAATATCCTTGCAATGGAGACTCCTGTCACCACAAGAGACCAGCCATTCCCTTCAGATTTGTTCCCTTCTGTATGTGTCACCTTATGCTAAGATCTGAAGAAATTAATTTTTTTCATTTCACAAACACTCTGTGCAACAACAAAAAGTTTTCAAACGTCTGTTACAGATGAGCCTGCCACTGGATGAGGAAATTTTCTAGGTGGCTTTTTGTGGTCCTTTTCACATCTGTGCCTCTAACATATTCTATCAAGTGAAGGAAATATCTATGTTTATTTGATACAATTAGTCCTGAAGTGTCTGAAGTGGATAAATACATAACAGTGGAGTAGTCTATTAGAAATGTCACCAAATAAACTGCAACAACCACGTGCTGCCTCAAACAAGTGAAAATCTCTTGCAGTTTTGTCCCCAGTGAATCTCATGATACACAAAATAAAAGGAGAAGTTAAAACAGTTGTTTCTATGTTATTAGTAAATCCTATAAGACCAATAAAGTATGAAATATGTTGTAATAGGAGCCTTAATACCTCAAGACTTCATCTAAGTAAATAGGCATTTTTACTCCTTAGACACATTAGCAGATGAATAACCAATCTCATTAATACGTAATGAATGAATAACTTGTTTTAGTCCCTGGAGCTAACACACAGACTAGATAACATAATTTTCTACTGAAGAAGTGCCTGTTTCAAGGACAAACTTATGAACTTCCTGTGATGTGAATCAGTACCACCACCATGTGCTTACCTTTACTTGGGTTTGTTTGCAGCAGAATACCCGCTTTTGTCTAAAGTGAGAGAGCTGCCAAATATCATGCCTCATACAACACTCAGGCACTTGGCAGCAGCGACCATGACTCCTGCAGTCTGACGACACAGAGGGAGCTGTAAGAAAAGTCTCACAGTGTGGCCCTGAGTCTGACACCAGGAACCTGTCTTTAGCTTGTCCTCTTGCCTCCAGCTCACCTGAGCTGCCAACAAGGTGGGTACATCATTGTCCTGGTTTGAGGTAAAACAGAACCACTTTTCTGTTTTACAGCTTTACTTTTTTTTAGCTGGGCTTCTTCTAACTGACTAAACTCTGAAATTAACAGCACATTCTTCAGAAAGTGTTCACTCTTACAGTGATCAGAGCTGATTATACCAAGGGATGGTCTGTAGAGAGGCCCTTGCTTATACTTATTGCTATAACAACCAAGGTCAGGGAATTTCCTTATGTGCCCTGTTGGAGGGTCAGAAGTGGAAAAGTGTAGAAGGGTCACACCTGTAGGGAGGAGCGGACAGGACAGGTGACCCAAAATTGACCAACTGGTGTATTCCATCCCATCTGCATCATGCTCAGTATAAAAGCTGAGGGATCAAAGAGTCAGCTCTCTTTCTTCGGTGACTGACGCCTGAGGAGGATCCTGCCTGTTCATCTGCCTTTGATCCCAATCTGAGTACTCCTGACTCCAGATCTGGGATCCAGCTCCAGTCTGGGACTTTTCCTGATGCCTGCTGGAGACGTGATCATCATCCTGGGAGCTTGATACGATTTTGTATATATTGATACGATTTCTATATATACATCTATGTATATATAGAAAATATATATTATTTTCTTCCTCTTTTTCTTTTTTTTTTTGTTTGTTTGTTTTAATTTTAATAGTTCATTAAATTAGTTTAGTTTATTCTAAACTTGTAAATCTCCTTATCCTCTTCCTCTCCCTTCTTTTCTGGGGGAGGAAGGGCCACCTGTCAGTCTGGTTTTGGCAGGTTTGGCTGAAACCATGGCAATTGTATCAGCAGATATGTGAGCCAAAGCTGACTCACTTAGTTCCTCTCCCAAAAGGGACAGGGACAAGGGCAAAAAAGCTGCATGAGGGAGAATAATTTGTCAGCAGAGGTGATGACAGGTGCATTGTTCCCCACTCCCAGGAAGGCAATAGCAAAAGTAAAGGTGATATCATACCTTTAAATATACCCCTTAATCAACTCAGCCTGTTTGCCAGTGACACAGTAGTTGCTGTCATTAATGAAGACTGAGAAACACAAGCCTCTGTATGGTAAGTGAAGGTCCAGAGAATTTCTCTTAAGTATATGTTAGTGTCTGTGGGGCCATAGACTTACTGTACTTTATGCCTGAGAAACCCTACGGTCCTGAAAGAGCTGGCTGCACGGCCCAAGTTTTAAAAAACACCTCATACCACTGTAAGCTCTCTACCCTTGCAAATCAGTCCCTCTTGAGCTCTTCCTTACCCATAGGTTTACTGTGAGAAGATTCAGAACCATCTCCGGCACCATGTTCCCTCCCACCTGCATCACATATTTCAATATGTCCAATATATCCCTCCTTCAGACTTCTCTAGACTCATGTGAACCCCATTTAAATTCCTTCCCAGAGATAACCATCAGCCTTTCCCACACACAGGAACACAACAAGGAGGAGTTGTTGTTCCCACAGGAGGAACACAACAAACAGTTTACCTTTTTAAACACAGATTGAGCTGCATTCTCACTGAATAGTTATAATCAAAAATATATGTAACTTGTAGAAAGCTACAGAAGTAAAATTAAGTGAATCTAGTGAGACTCCAAAATTTTTGAGTGACTTTGCTCATTTGCTCTTATGAAGTAATTTTTATTAGCAAGTATATGTACAATCCCCCACGTGCTAAAATATATATATATATATAAAAATTCTGAAGAGTGATAAATAACCTATGTATTAAGATTTAGCACATATAACTGTCAGGATTCAGGAAAAATGTCAGCACTCAATAAAGAAAAAGAGAATTACATCTGCAGCAACTGTAATCATAAATTAATTAATTGTCAGATAACTTCAGAAACATTTTAATAACAGCCTTCTAATTTATCTATGACCTTAATGTTTTTGTTGATGAGAAACACCTAAGGTAGCACAATGTGAAATAGCACCTATCAGCTGCTGTGTTCTCTGTGGTGGTGTCCACCTGCTTTATTGAGGAAAATTACACATGAACCTCTGAGAGACGGAAGATTCTGTGTGCGGGTATTGACACACACACAGCTTGATGGAGTCAGAGGACTGATGTGCTCTAATAGCATACAGACCGGATGCTTGGAAGCAGAGATTGTCCTGGGGGAAGAAACTCTCTTGTTGTCTTGTTTTTGCTGTATTTTGCATTTTTTTAAAACTCCCGATTCTTCTGTATTTTTCTCTAAATCAAAGCAAATCAGTTTCCTGGATGTAGGATATTTTTTTAGAAAAAATATCTGTAATGTGCTGACCATTCCCCAACTGACCCTTGTCACTTGCTATTCCTTGTGTTTTGGAGCTCAGTGTCAACATCAGGCTCAAACTTGGCATAGCCACATTCCTATCAATCAATCTTTTCTCCTTACGAGAAAAATACATTTCTCCCTAGTATAACTGCTACCTACGTTGGTTCTTCTTATTACAGGCAGATGACAAAACACAGCAGCTGAGACTGGTGTAATCTGACTGACCTACATTTCACTAAGTATAAACCTCTACAAGCTTTAAATGCAGTTTCCTACTTTCAACTCATTTCAGCGTTCAAAAATTTTTTTCCAAAAGTCTCCCCATATTATTTAATAGTCATTATTATCCTTCATATTATTTCATTTAATAGTCTCTGCAATTGAACAGAGCTGTGTCTTTCTGTGTTTATTTACAGTAGGCTATATGTTTGAGTGGAATGTCACCTAGCAACTGCAACACATCCCCTTTTTTAATTCTTATCTCCAGTCCTAAAAAGAGCAACGCACATGTGCAATTTGTTTCCTACGAGCAGATCCTGTTGAAGGGGATGAAGTTATTCATATCTAGCTTTTTACATGAAAGAAATGGATCAAATAGAAACATATTCTTCCTCATCAGCGCTATAATAAAATATTTTTGTACCACATCTAGCTCTTGAAGTATATTCAAAACATCCAGTGAAATTACACCCAGAATGAAATTCTGTTCATCTGCCATTACTGTATCTTGGGCACAAATAAATTATTATTATACTTTGTTTAGAGGATAGATATATATACATATACCTGTATATGTACAAGACAAAGTAATAATAGCTCTAACCTATTCTACTAGATTCTTCTTAATACAATGATTTTTAATAAGAACGTGCTAGAAGTGCTGTAAGTGTGTTAGCTGAAGGGACACTGCTCAGTTGATGTTTCTAAATACTGATTTACCTTTAAAATATACATAAAAATTCCCACTGTTAAAATATTATTAAAAGATCTCCCTCCTCTACTAAGAGGACAGTTCAGATGGAGAGAGACAAAACCTGGAGACTGGCTTTTTTTCTTCATCAGGTGTTGATATTGAAAGAATTCTGAGAAGCAGAGGATTTTAGATATTTTCAGTATATTTGCTAATTTACAAGGGCACTGGAAAACATGAAAACAGAGGTGACAGACAGTACATGCCTTGGCTGCAAACAAAGACAAAGCAGGCTGATCTTATTTGAAGCCTAAGAGATTTGATGGTGGCTTCTCCGCAGGACTAGAGTGTGCTGTGGTGAAGCTGCCCTCTTGGTGCCGTCGGTCTGCTGGGTGCGTACCCTGGATTGCCAGCTTGTGGGGCAAACCTGCAGCCGAGACTGCCACTTGCCATCCTCTTGGCAAGCAGAACTATGCATTTGCATTTTAATTTGTTCATGGTCACTGTAAATGCTAAAACTTAGAGAAACCAAGGCCCCTAGCATACATCTTTTGCTGTCTTCTGCAGTGACTCTCATTGTTGCTTCTCTTTGTAATTAAGCTACTGTTCTCTTCTGCTGCTCTTTTTTTTTTTATTTAATTAATATGCCTTTATAGCTTCTTAAAACAGATTATTTTCCTGATCTACTTTATAGTACACATTGACTTTCTTTCTTCTATATGCAAGTAATGATTATGTAGCTTTACCAGAACCTTAATTAAAAAAGGAAAAAAACAAATCATACTACACTGTGTCAATACCTTTATTTTAACTTGGATCTGCTCTCATGTTCACCAATGACATTACTATTGTTGTGAAGAAATGCAGTTCTGTATCAGAAACATTTTGTTCTGGAAAACAGTTATGGGCTATCCCTGATAAATTAAAAAAATCTCTAACTTCTAAAAAATATTTATTATTTCACAGACTCTGAGTGCTCAGAATGTTATTCCAGAGAAGATTCTGTGGGCATGTATCAAGATGAGAAAGCAAAATCAGAAGACACAGTTACTTCTGTGCCGCTTACATTTGCCATGCAGGGCTGCGGAGAAGTGTCTTCCCGGGAGAGCCTGAGTTACACGCTGAAAAAAATCACTCAAGGGGATCGCCTATCACTTGATCCAAATAGGCGCCAAGGACTCAGTTTATCAGCATTAACCAATCACAACAAAAGACTGTTGGTTAAAATATTCCTTCTGGTTTTAAGTCCCTGCACTAATGCCATCCAGACAGGCTGGCATTAAACTCGCACAGGAGAAAAAGCCGATGGTCATAGTTCAACTCTGTTTATAGTCACTGCTCGTCACTGTTACAGACAGTAATTAAATGGCTCTCATTTTGAATAGCCACAGTTCAAATTCCAGCGTATTTTTGTTAATGAAACCCTCATGCCCACATGACGTAAAAATGAACATGCCACACCATGTTCTTTTGTAAGTACTGCTGGCCCAGAGCCCCTCCTGTGGCTCTTGCATCCTTGCTTTACGTAGGCCAAACTCCGCTATTCATCAAGCCTTGTTTTTCACCCCGCTTTGACAAGCCGAATGGCAATATTCATTTGGCCTGCCCTACCATCACAGTCTGATTTGTAACCCAACTGCTCAGCTGTCAGCTCCACTGCAAGCCACGTTTCATTTTAATAAAAACTGTGGGAGTGAGATAGCTTCTTTGTAGAAGCACAGCGAAGGCCTTGAGCTTGCCTAACTGAATCTATTAAGGCTTTATTATTAACCGATCTTCAAGATCTATTTAAATATGAAGTGTTAGTGATCTGACACAATGCTGAGATAAGTTTAATCGACTTCTGTTATTTTTTTCCTTTTTGGGGTCAGAAGCACTGAGTGGTGTTAATGTTCTGCTACTAGAAAAGGCCCTCTACCCATTGCTGACTGTGGAAGCGGGCACAAACCTACCATACCAACACTCAGGACTGAAACCCAGCCCACTGAGGACATTTACACTTCTTATTAAAATCTAAATGTTGCAAAGCATTTAATGGAAGCAGCTGAAGTATAATGAGGAACCAGAGGTTGGGTATGGTTAACACATGGCTAATCATGACAGACTAATCACTCTTATTTTAAACTTCCAAACAATTGGTGTACAAATCATCAAGGTAGCTTGCACATCCTCAAAAATCTAGGTACCTGGCTTTGTCACTCCTAGAAACATGCTAAACTCACACCAGCCCATTCACTTGCATTTCTCAAATGGAAAATACAAGGTCCTGGGTTAAAAAAACAGATTAGACTCACTCAAACTGAAGGGATGCAAGATCCTTGCAGAATGTAATTCATACAGTAGAATGAATTAAAAAAAAAAAAAAGCTAAAAATATAGGAGACAACTAGAATTAGATTGTCAGGCCAGTGGCATTACGGGTTCTGACAAGGTGAATTTATCCAAGCTTTTACAAACAGAATGTCCTATTTACCTCAGAACAAGTTTACAGTTTTCTGTTCCATCTTTTCAATCTGAGGATATTTCACAGACTGCTGCACCATTAGGAAATAGGTTGCTACTTTTTTAAAATGGCTTTGCCAAGCTCAGAATTTAACGGAGAAATATGGTTCTGATTCTATGACACCTATTTTTAAAAATTCACTATCAATCATGAGGATAATAATTGCTCTAAGAAAATCAGGAAGTAAATGTAAACCCAAGGTGTAAAGCACGCTGGAACAACTTTTGCACTTTTATGCCCTGTTTTGCCCCACTGACATAATCAGGTTGCAAGGGGTAAGAAGGAGATTTAAATTCTACCCTTTAGAGAAAATAGCTTTATACAATCACCCATTGAAAATTTCTTTGCAGGTCTTGTTTAGTTCCATAAATGATTCTGAATGAAGTTTTGATCTGACCGATGTTTTCTATTGACTTGCATAAAGCTTCAAATTACTGCCTGTCTTCTGCTTGTAGCAGGATGTATACATAGGATGTGTGATTAATTTATCTACAAGAATATTTAAAAAATGTCATACAGCTGTTTTGTAAAAGGTAAAAAGTAAACTACAGGTCTGATGCTGCAGCCCTGATCCTGTGTCCCATTGTTCTATACACACTTAATGTATATTACAAACGCTAAGGGCGATATACAATCATTAATTGCCTTTAAGAAAGGGTTTTGCCTTTGCATACATTGCATATAAACCAATAACAAAAGACTGTTTGCTCAACTTAAAATTAATTTCATTTGCTTGAACTTCTACGGTAAACAAACACAGAGAATAAATGAAATAAATATGATTCAAACCTCTCTAGGGAGTAGTTGATTTACAGTGAAGACTGCTTTCTGTGTCCTGCACTGCCCCTTGCTGGAGTATCTCACAAATGTGACAGTGTAAATTCTAATGGCAGCACTAATTAAAACACGTACCAGTTTCTGAACTATTAAATAATCTTAAAATATAAGGATTGCATAACTTTATAATCAGTCACATCATTATCACACACATAGATTTGTTTTCCATAAAACTATTGACCATTCCCACTTGCAAAGACTAATTTTAATCCATAGAGTCGATGAACACTGTTAGATCTTTCCCTGATTGCTTTCTCAGATTACTACTGAAAGAAGAAAACCATAAAATGAAAACACTTAGAAATATAGCTACTTTACTAGTAGTGAAAAGCGACAAGGAAAGCAAGGCTAGCTGATACTTTCCTGAAAAACATAACATGTTTAAGGCATACAGTAAATGTGAATGTGATCCATATAGAGAAAGAAGAATAAGAAAAAAAATAACATACTTAGCAATATCTCTTACTTCCAAAACTTCCACAGCATTTCCTTTTAGTGTTCAAAAATGCATCTGAAGAACTGATATCTGTTTTTGTTGTGTGTATTATTGGTCATAGATTAATCCATTCATTTGCAAAGACATTTAAAGCTTGACAAAATGAATACACTTGAGTACCTGTGTCTGCAACTCTGCGTTTGAAAACTTTCAGGTTCTGTGGTTTTTTGGATTTCTTTTAAGTTTTCTATCATGGTCAAGTTTCTATTTTATCAAGTTTTCTTTCTTATCAAGAAATTATCTTTTCCTTCTTATCAAGTTTTCTATCTATGATTCAACCTTAAAATAAGAGTTTTAAAAAACTTTGAAAGGTCATTTGTACAACTCTGTATGGAGAAAAACCGAATAACATGTTAAAAGCTCAATGAACACCTTCCTGCATTAAATCCTACCATAACATATCTTCTAAACAAACTACTTGCAATAGCTCTCAGCTAGTCATAATTTATTCAGCATATGCCGGTATTTTTAATTGCATCCCACATGCACAGATTAGCTTCAGAGAAGGTACTCTATGCATCAGATTTATGTAAGTCCAATGCAAGTTATTCTCTCCTTCCTTTCAACGGGGACAATCCTTTGTTGGAGAATGAAGTCAAGGACCAACAACTTTCCTTGAGTTCTCTCTGTGAGACTCAATGTTCTTATTTGTCAACAAATAAGCACTCTAAGCAAAGCACTCTATGGTATACTAGGTCTTCGCACTGAGCTGAGGGACATCACTCCCCTGAAAGCTGGGGACACTGTAAGAGTCAAAGCATCTAGCCTACACTTAGAATATTACATTCAATTTAAAAGCGCACAGGAGAGAAAAAATAAAGACCCAAAGGAGCTAGTTACTTAAATGCCATTCTTTTAAGAGCTTACAAAAAAAGTCCAAGGGAGGAGCCTAGCCTTGGCTGTACTGACAGCAGAGCACCTTCTGAGTTCATCAAAGCTTTCATTTCACCCTCAGCCTTTTAAATTGACCTGGGATTTTGGCCCAAAATATAATGGGGCCAAGTGGCAAGAACAGGAATTGAACTCTTAAAATAATCCTCCACACCAACAGATGTATGGGTGGTAAGGACACTATGGGAACAGAAAAGACTAAAAAATATGAGGTGATATCAGAAAATGGCACCACGAAGCACCTCAGCTCTTTAAGAACTTAGAAAATAAAACCAAAAATATTAAATTTGATCTGTTCATGTGTTCTATGCCAGGTGTTTATTTAGCCATTCCTCCATCTTGGGATGCGAGGCTGACAGAGGTCCAACATCGAATGGTTCCTTTCTCCTACTCTCTCGATCCGGGAACCCATCAAGATGCACAAACAAAGCTGCAAACGGCATAGGGTGCTGCCTTTTCTTAGCTCTCACACATCCTGCAACTAGAGGAAAGCTCACCGTGGCTATTTAAAATGTCAGCTCGCTGCCACAGCTGATTACACGTCTGCTCTCAAATGGAGCATCATCAAAGAAAAAAGCCTTATGCGTTGGAGGGCTTTACATGAAAGCTAAACTGAAGCCTGCCAAACCCACCAAGCCCCTTTCCAGTGAGTCTGCAGAAGAGCAGCACTGTGAATAAGAATCAGGATGCTACCACAGATGTAGCATGACAAAAAGGATGACAATAAGTCTCAAGGGTAAGACGGCATTTCTGTGTTTCATCTGTATAAAATGAGGTAGACCAACTCCCAATTTACTCATAAGACTTGATTGAGGGGGACAGAAGTACAATATATTAATCCTATGTTTGGCACCAGTGTAACTGTTGCTGGAACACTGTGCCTATTTCAAGCATCCAAATTTCAAGAAGGATGCTGAGAAATTGGACAAGGTTCTTAACAGAGCCTAGGGAATGATTAAAGAATTAGAAGACATGCCTTCTAGTGAAAGACTCCAGAAGGTTAATCTACTTAACTCATCAAAGAGAAGGTTAAGGGGTTGGGACTTAATCATAGTCTCACATCTAATATGAGAAGCAGAAGTTTGACTGTAAAGGAGTTTATCTCCTGCCTAATTACCAAAAGTCCAGTGGTTGAAGGCTGAATAGAAACAAATTCAGAAAGGACAGAAGGCAGATTTGTTTACTAATGCATTTAATTTTAACAACGGATGGTAATTAACCACTGAAAAAATGCTACATTTTGCTGTTGATGTCAAATCAAGATTGATGCTTTTCTAAAAACCTATGCTGCAGTACAAGCACAGCTACTGGATACAGGTTATTCTCTTTACTGAAAGATAAAAATAACACAGAATGAATTTACAGAAACTGAGAAGTGCTATAATTTCTAACTATAGCAAGATCCTTAGTTCAAAACTAATTCTGTCAAAATCCAAATTAAAAAAGATGCCCATGGAAATCTGAATCTCTAAAATGGAACACCTAGCAGCAAATTGTAGGTAGAATTACACATCCAAATTTAGCAAACACAACATCCACTGCCTTAATGGCTATGTTCTGAGAGACTGTTTTGTCACCGTCCCCCAAATCATTCCCAGTTATTGATTTGCGTTATCCAAGCGGATGAATGTGGCTCTGATAAGAATGAATGCTTCAAAGTTGAATGCTTCTCCACAGCTGTACAGATAAGCTTCTGAACATGTCTGGCATTACTGGGAAAATACTATATAACAACTGATCGGGAATTGCCTTTTCTCCCGCTTTTGGTAATTGTCGAAGATACTTGCAATGTCAGCTGTGGCAGGAACCAATTCTGCCATAACAAAATTACTTTTACTTTTCCCCTTTGTTCTGAAAAGACAGGCCTCTTGGTGATCAACCTCTTGATTTTTATTCATACATGCAGTATACAGTGGTAGCATAAATTTGGAAAGATGCGTAACCTCTGACTCAAGAATATTATGGTATGTAAGATTTCGCTTATTAGGTGATTTTCATTAAAAAATATAAACATAGAATAAATACATTGATAAGGTCTCAGCCCTTAAATTAAAACTTAAATTAAAACATAAAACTTTGTACATGCCTACACCTTCACCAATATCTCACAGGCCGAAATTTCACAACTTTTTGGCAGACCAAACAAAACTTTACAGCAACCTGACAGTCTTTACATTAAAATGGATGCATGCCAAAATCTGCCTATTTCTTATTCAGATGAACTTTTTGTTGTGGTTTTGGCTGGATTGACCAATCAGAAAGACAAATGGCCCCTCCCTCCCACTTGTAAGAAAAAGAGAGGAGAAGAAGAGATTGAAGAGATTTATGAGGTCAGGAAAAAAACAAAACTAATGCAAATATAAATAAATAATAAATAATAAAAAGATAATTTAAAAAAGGAAAAAAAAAGTATACACTCTATACAAAACTGTATCAAGCTCCCAGGATGACGATCACATCACCAGCAGGCATCAGGAAAAGTCCCAGACTGGACTCGGTGACTGACAATGGCCAGATTCCCAGATCCGGAGTCAGGAATGCTCGGATCAGGATGAACAGACAGGATCCTCCCCAGACGTCAGTCACTGAAGAAAGAGAGTTGACTCTTTGATCCCTCAGCTTTTATACTGAGCATGAAGCAGATGGGATGGAATACACCAGTTGGTCAATTTTGGGTCACCTGTCCTGTCCGCTCCTCCCTACAGGTGTGACCCTTTTACATTTTTCTGCTTCTGACCCTCTAATGGGGCACATAAGGAAATTCCCTGACCTTGGTTGTTATAGCAATAAGTATAAGCAAGGGCCTCTCTGCACACCATTCCTTGGTATAATCAGGTCTTATCACTGTGAGAGTGAACACTTTCTGAACAATGTGCTGTTAATTTCAGAGTTTAGTCAGTTAGAAGAAGCCCAGCTAAAAAAAAGTAAAACTGTAAAACAGAAAAGTGGTTCTGTTTTACCTCAAACCAGGACAATGATATACCCACCTTGTTGGCAGCTCAGGTGAGCTGGAGGCAAGAGGACAAGCTAGAGACAGGTTCCTGATGCCCCACTTGAATCTCTGCCACCCAGAGAAATCGGACAGGCCTACGAATTGGGCCAGTGTAAACATCATGGAGTGAAACAAGGCCCAGTGCAGGGTTCTCACCTAGGTCAACACAAACACAGACTGGGTGGAAAATGGGCTGAGAACAGCCCTACTGAGAAGGACTAGGGGTGTTGGTGGATGAGAAGCTCAATGTGAGCCAGCAATGTGTGCTCACAGACCAGAAAACAGAACATATCCTGGGCTGCATCAAAAGAAGAGTGGCCAGAAGGGTGAGGGAGGTGATTGTCCCCCTCTACTCCACTTTGGGGAAACCCCTCCTGGAGTAATGCATCCAGCTCTAGGGCGTCCAACATAAGAAGGACATGGACCTGTTGGATTGAGTTCAGAGGAGGGCCACAAAGATGGTCAGAGGGCTGGAGCACCTCTCTTATGAGAGAGACAGTGGGGGTTGTTCAGCCTGGAGAAGAAAAGGCTCCAGGGACACCTTAGTTGCAGACTTTCAGTACATAAAGGGGGCCTACAGGAAATACAGGGACAAACATTTTAGACAGGCCAGTTGTGACAGGACAAGGGGTAACAGCTTTAAACTGAAATAGGGTAGATTTAGACTAGATGTAAGGAAGAAACTTTTACATGATGATGCTGAAACACTGGAACAGGTTGCCCAGAGAGGTTGTAGATGCCCCATCCATGGAAAAATTCAAGGTCAAGTTGTATGGGGCTCTGAGCAACCTGATCTAGTTTAAGATGTTCCTGTTCATTGCCAAGGAGGTTGGACTACAAGACGTTCAAAGGTGTCTTCCAACTCAAACTATTCCATGAGTCTTTCCAAAAGGAAAGGAAATTGAATGTTGCTGTAGGGCACAGAAGATGTTCACGGTGCAGGTCTACACTCCAAGTAAACTCCAAAGATGGGTATAAGTGCATGCAATGTAAACAAGCACAGCACTAGCCCACTGACTGTATGTTGTCCAAAGCATTAGTACAGCTGCAGATCTAAAAGATGTCTGTGTTCTGAAGGACAATCCTTTTTTCTTTTCCAATACACTTTCTTTTTTTGCTATTGCTGTTTATTAATTTGACCTTTTTTAAAAAAAGTTCACAACTAAATCACTGTTTTCTCACATACTAATAGGATAGCCTTATCAAGAGAGACAATAAAGCAGCTGGTGCTTTATAAGCATTCTGCATCACTCCAGGTTAGTAAAAAAATATACTAGTTAGTACAGAGTTTAGGAAATGAAACATCAATTCTAGGCAGTAGCACTAAGAGCTTTAGAGGCTTAATGTTTTACAGCTGTGGAGGTGTACATTTGTATATTTCTAAACTACTTAAATCAATGGGATGCAATAAACTAAGCCTTGAGGATCAAGCTTATTTTTAACAATTCAGGGGACAATAAAAAATACTGAGACAGGTTCTCTTTTGTTCTGAGCTATATTTCTGAAAGTGTCATGTGAATTCAGAATATTTTTACATTATAGAGTTGGACTGTCATCCATTTTTTTAATTCCAGAGAGGCTTGGGACAAATGCCTATATCTTCCTGTTTTGCTATGTTTTGCTTTTTTTTTTCACCAAATATTGTGTGCACAACACAGCCTCACAGCATCACGGCAGGGGTGGAAAAGGCAACTCAGCAAAGTCAGAAGCCCTTTTCTGGTATGTCATTCACAGAGGGATGCATGCAGGGAATTGTGTAAAGGGTGAAGTTGCAAGGTGTATCTAAGCAGATTTTCACAACTTAGTTTTGTGCCATTCCAGTGAAGTGGCTTGCTGTGGATGACACTCAAGTTGGCACAAGGTAGGTGGTATGAACCAGGCATTAGGAGGCAGGCTCTGGGGGGCAGCAGTTGAATCTCTGCATCTGAGCAGGAACAAACCAGTCAGTTTGGTTAAGCCATACCTTGAAACTATGTCCAGAAGAGGTTTTTTTCTGCTGTTTAGGTGAACTGAGTCATGGAGGAGTCCTCCTGGAAGAGTCCAAGGAATACCAGAGCCAAAGCAAGGGAATACACTTATTTCAGAGATGCTATGTAGCAGAATGGTAACATAAGAATGTAGATGGATAGATATGTAAAGAGAAATAAACATATCATTAAGAGATTTTTTTAGAGGCTTCTATTCAGTCCTATGTAGGAATAGAAACCAGAAAAGCCCGTTAAAGTACAGCATCAGTGATGTATTCAGAGGCTAAACATCTTTCTGTAGAAGGAAAAATAAAGAGGTAAGTATGAATTTGGATGTAGGGCTGAAGATGTGTGAATGGGTGGCATTGCATACATTGTTTAAGCTACACAGAAAATAGACACACAGATCCTAGTTGCTTAAGAGGCAGCATGAACTTATGTTATATTTTTCCCCACAAAGTTATACCAATATCCAAATTTAACAGCAAGTTGTTGACTTTCAATTATTTACAGAGGAGATATTACAACTAGTACACTCAACCTAATGTTTTGTAAACTACGATTACTAGATAAAAGCCAATAAAGCCCACATACAAATTCTTGTGCCAAGAAGGGCAAGCTCTGTGTATGTATACATGCATACCATGCAATAAACCTGTTAAAGCCAAGGACTCCTGAATAGTATGCTAACAGAAAACCTTGTTTTAGAGAGTAAACTAGCTGCTACTTGGAAAAAAATGTGTATGCCTGTGCAGAAGTCTGAATATTGATATGCTATATGTAAATATAATAATGAGGAAGATTATCAAAAGGTTCCAAGTATCAATAATACTTGTGCTAGCTAAGTTAATTGGAGGTCTCCCCCATAACCTTTCCTGACTATTTCATCTTCTTGCAATGATCTGTTATTTCCTTGCTTGTTAAAGGAACAAAAGGTAGAAATTTCCCAAGTGACAGCCTGCTCTGCAGGCTGGCTTGTAAACACAGAAGGGTACATTATAGCCATCTTCTGTTAAAGTTATTTGTTCTGCGAATTTGCAGTCTTCCTGATCAACTTGAAATAACCTCAAATATGTTGGGTTTGTTTTCTATAAGACAGACAGAAAAAAAAGAGCATCAATTTGTGAGGTTTTTTTTCTTTGAAGGAATTCTTGGAATCTACAAAGACCTGCTTCAATTTTTCTAAAACTTCAATAATCTGAAAAACAAACACTTGGAGATAACTGTGCTGTAGAGCTATAATGCAAAGGCATAGGATGATACAGCGGTAGAGAGAAACAAACATTTCATTAGGAGATTTTCTGTGTAAGTTTTCCTTTCAGCCCTACACAGGAATACAAAGTAGAAAGATTGCAAAGGAAGAGCGTACAGTAGTGCATACAAAGGCTAGACACCTACAGGCTAATATATGTTCAGTTCAGCATCTCAGTTCCTCATATGAACTTTCAAACTTTCAATGCAATGCTAAGGGTTATCCTGGATCCTTACAATTTAATCACAGCTCTTGATTTTTGTGTGGTGCTGCTGTTTTATGTTGGTGACAATCTTAGTTCTCAGTCTTTTAAAGCAATGGTATTTTAATCTTGAGATTAGAAAAGTTAATCTAGAAGTTTTCAGTCAGAAAGAAACTTTTGGTGCATAAGTTTGAAATCAAGAACAAAAAAAGTGAAAGTTCAATAAAAGTCATGACAAGGAAAAAAACCACTCCATCTTCCGACTGCTGTGATGGTGTGGTTGTGTACACCGGCTGACCTGGATGTTGCAGAGAGCTCTGCCTGGGTGCTACGTACTGCCATGGAGGAGGAGGCCAGATGGCAGGGTTGGCCCAGCAGAGCTAAAAACTTTCTTGTGTGCTTCACTTGCTGCATGTCTGTATTCAAGCATACCTTAAAACAAACTTACTGAACGTTTAGGACCTCAACACGCACTAGCGCAGCACTATACTAAGAATGGCAAGTCTGCTCCTGCAATACCATGGTGTAAATAGCAAAAGTACCATGATGCACTGTACACCTACAAATGTAAAACAGGGTAAAAAAAAAATCTCTGTCTTACATGGGACATGTAAATACTCCTTCTGAAAATATACTTTCTCCTCTTGGTGACAATAATTTGTTGTTTTGGGGGATTTGTTTTTATAGGTTTATGTTTTTTTTTTAATTAAAGTGAATAGAGTATGTACATACACACATATAAGCTTTCAATATATTAATGTTTGGTTTTGCTACTTTTTGGCATAAAATAAGCTCATTCTAAAAATAAGAAACACAACAGGATGTTTTCCTTTAATTCAGAATGAAATCTTTTGTCATTCTCAGAAATCCTACCGTATTTGAGCCTTTAATTCACAGTACAAGCAGCTTCAGTTCCTTGTGACATGATTCACCAGAGGCATAGTGGGATCTCTGCTTCACAAGAGAGGGAACAGGACAGAGGAACATTCTACAAACTCAGAGCAGCATCATGGTGCCAGTGAAGCAGGCAGATCAGTTTCTTTGTTGGAAGCCAGTTTTGGTCCCAATTGTCTCGTGTTTAAGGCAAAACTTGTGAAACAAATTAAAACCGAAGCATTCCCATAAAAACCACAGATCTTATGATTTAGCATTACACCTAAAACTAGTAATGGATAACTCTCCAATGGCCAGGAATGATGGAAAACCTGGTTAGCATTACGTGTTGTGCATACTCATTTGGTATTTAATCCTTTCCTATGTTTCCCTGCTTTCACTGCCTTAAGATACAATATTCGTATTCTTTTAATGAAGCCTGCATATGTTAATTAAATTATTCTCAAGCTCTGAAGGATTCAGATGCTCTATTATTTTTTCATATTTCTTCCTCCAGATTACTTATTTTTCCTGAGAAAAAAATGCTTCGGCAACAAGGTGTTGCCACTAGCTCTCAGCTGCATGAAGAAAAGCTTTCAGAGCAGCACTTGGAGCATCCAATTTAGATAAGGGTAAGTTCTATGCAGAAAATTTTGGAGAATGATAGGATAAGAAGGTTATCTGCTGACCAGCTGAATGACAATGAAGAAAATGCAAGCATGCTCCACAAAGGATGGTTGTATCACAGAGAGTGCATTAACAAAAATGAGTAAGAACCTCCTTTTCAGAATCATTCACTAAGTTATTGTACCAGATAAGAAAAAGCTGGAGTTTAGGCATATATCTCTTATAAAACATGATTAGATTCCTTAATCTTAGGAGTGATGAATATTTACTCTTGAGTTTTTAAATGTATCTGAAGATTTACATACATGTATTCCAATAACTCGAGATTTGACAAAATACTGATAAAGCTTGTAAGCTTTCCCTCATGGAGGCAGAGCTGAACTGGTGAAGCAGCCTTCTGCCAATACAGCTGACAGTCAATATATCAAGTCACATAAAAGAAATCAACAAAGAACTTGCTAGAATCACTGCTGTACACCAGGGTTCCTGCTGCAATGGAGAAGGTATCAATCAGAGGCTTCCCCCTCCACATTTCATGTTCCTGCTGGGTGGCTCTAGTAAAACCCTGACACATAGATGAGGCCTCAGCACAAGGGGAAATATCTTAAACAGCTTCATGAGCAAGGAAACTAGGACAGCATGGTTTCTGGAGGGCCTGAGGCACTGGACTTTCCCACTAAGGAAGTACAACATCCCACGGGAACTTCTCCAAGTGTGCTGGCACTGACAAGATTTGCCCTCTCAGAAGAGAGTCTCTGTTTCTCAATTAAGGCATCAGGAAACTATCAGAGTTTCCCTTTTACAAGACAAGGATAAGTGAAAATGTTAACTGTGTAAATGACCAAAAGGATGGAAAAGTTACTGGCTATACCAAAACCAGGGAAAATGAAAGAAATTGAACTCACTGACAACTCACCCACTGTCCTCCCCGATGCCACTTTGGCAGATCATATTATTTATACAGAGATGTGCTTAGATCCTTTTTGAGGAGGAAACATGGGATTACAACTCTAAATATCTAACTATGTTCCAGAGCTGGCAGATTTCTTCTATGACCAAAACTGGTCAGTACCTTGGAAGTTTTATGGTACATGCAATAAGAAAACTATGAGCTTGATTTGCAAACCAGAGACATATTTGGAGCCTTCTCATCTCTATTACTACTTCTGAAGAGCTCAGTTCCATGCAAGTAAAGGAGATTTTTCTTCCTCTGAATACCATTTTCTTTTCTTCTGTTTTTTATTGAACTGGAGCTTTCTGCCTCCTTTTACTTACCACAGTTCACAAGGTGTGAATGCACATCCGTGGGCAGAAGAAGTGCTAACACTTCAATATCTACATTTTAGCAGAAGTTACCTTCAATAAACATGCTTTGTTGGAGACAGGAAGAGTGTTTGTGTGAAACCAATCTTCTGGAAAAAAGAAATTGAGCCATTTTGATAAGATAATTCCCACCTAATATTAGATATCTACAATGTAGATTTTTACAGCCAAGCTAGTAATCCTCACTTTCTTTGGACTCAGTAAAGAGAACTAACATTTGTAAGGTATTGTTTGTGTGACCATTTTTAAAAACATAATTTAGAATGAAATTATATACATCTTACAACTCCTTATTACTAAAACAGTGCTAACTGAGAAGTGCGGTTCCATCAGCATTTACACTGTAAAACTTTATTTTTGGCATCAGGAATTCCACATTCTGCATGGCAGAACAAGCAGAAAAGACAAAAGCAACTCATGAAGCAAATCTGATTGGCACAGCTGTGCCTTGAAGAGCTGAATAGTTTGTTAAACCCCTTGCACTTCTGTGGCTGTGCTGTACAACTTCTTGATTTGAATCTTCCTTCCACCTACAACTGGATGCTGTTGATTTAATTTCACACAGATACTAATTCATTAAAAGATCAATTTAATCAACTAAGCAAAATCAATGTGGGTCCAACTGCAAATTTGATTTGTTGATTGTACTAGCCTCTTGTAATCAGTTTTGTAAGAGGAAAAAGTTTATATGTTAATTGATTTTACTTTTCTGGCTTGCTAAATTTCCATAAAATGCTAAAAAGAACACTGTGAGCTCCTACCCCCCAAATTAAACACAAGTTGTAGCCCTGCAAAAAGAGATATAAAGCAACTAAACCTTTTACCCTTTTGCCATGTTTCCAAATTACATCAGTCACTTGCAGAAGATCAGTAACATAAGGAAATTTGTGAAAGCACTCCGAAATGATAATGAGATTGTCCCACTAACCACTGGTACAGAAGTATCTGTCACTCAAAGAAAAGGAAAAAAACAAGTATAAAAGACCTGGCTCAGAAATCC
>VZTM01021969.1:0-13984 GCA_013400555.1 Jacana jacana | reverse complement strand
TTATTCACGTCAGTAAGGACATCAAAGGATCATCACCCAAAGGTCAGGCAACATTTTGCAGCTCATATTCTACCTCCAACAAAAGCAAGTTAGAAGTGGAAACATTTCTTTTGGCTTTACTGTTCCTGTGTCAGATCTGCTTACACATTGCTGACCAAAGCTCAGCTCTAAGATCAGCATGTAAGGTATTTATGCACACAATGCGTTCTACCTGTAAAAGCAGCTTGATCACACTTGGTTGGTATAAGGGACTTTTACATGAGTATAATGTTGAGCTTTCCAAGTAAATAGATTTGGATCAAAAACTAAATCTCCTGAAACAAACAAAAAGCCCTTGTGCTTGACTAAAATACTGACAACAGGAAAATCTGTCAGACCTTAGTGATTAGCTTTGGCTGTATTTCTCTTCCTCCAAGATTTTCTATACTCACACAGAACTGTGCCAGTTTTTTAAAGGATATAAAATAAACTGTGGTTACTTCATATTTTAAGGCATACAAAAGAAAAAAGAGAACAAGGAAATGACAGGGTAAATCACTACTGGGATTAAAGCAAGCTGTGGTCCCCATGTTGTCCTGAGCACAGGCACTGCTCTCTAGTATTTCAGAAAGAAGGAAATTAGCTTCTGACCCTGTGCATGAAGCAGTCTGGATATCTAGACATTACAAAAAGAAGCTTATGATCCTCTCTTTGATCTAAACTGATGTGGAAACATGGCCTGTCTTAGATTAAGTTGAACATGGAAATTCAATGAGGGAGGTTTCCTTCTGTCCTTTTTGCATCCATTTTAAATCTACTTTATAAAGCAGTGCCCTTAATATGCTTGTAAACTTGTTTTTAACTGCCAGACTTGACTAGCTCTCGAACAAAATAGTACACATTTCAAACAACTGCCAGAGTATTTACTCCAGAGACATGACTGCATTCAAATAAGGTATTCTATCTTCACAGGCAACTATTTTTCAATTTATATAATTTCATAAACGATTTTAAAAGAGAATTTAAATATTCCTCAACTACTACCACTCAGTAAACACCAAGATTGTAACAAATACTGGAAGAGAAAAAACTGCAAGTAATGCTGTCCTTCAATGCCTCAGCAGTGCCCTTGTTTTGTATTTTTACAGCAGTAGCTAATAGTTTACTTGCTTGTTTCTCCTTTGTGTCATATACCTGACTGTATTGTGTCACTTTCATGACAACCACTCTGTTATTTAAGGATATCTTTCCCTTGTACCTAATACAAGCACAAGTCTATCTGCAAAATTGAAGCTGTGCCCTCTCAGTTTTACTTGAGCAAAACTCCTGTGTACTTCAGAGAAAAGAATTAAGTCCTGTGTGCTAACCTCAGCAAAATGAAGAAACATGCAACACGTGGGAACATCCTACCCAAGATCTGTCTTCAGCCACAAGCAGAGATGATACCATTCCCAGTGTGTGAAGGGGGCTGGGGACTGTGCAGAGACTTTATGGGACTCTTGATAAGAGCCTGAGACTTCTTCAGAGCACTTTGTTCTTCTCAGCCAGACAACACAATGCTGTCAGGTCCTCAAACAAGCTGTACTCCAGAGAACAAAAGAAGTAGCTGGCCCTTCAACAAAGTTAATAGCCAAGATATTTCAGGGAGGCAGTGTATTCTATGCTTTTCAAAACCAGAGGACTGCATCAGTCATTTTAGCTCCATGACTTTCACCATTCATCAGATTCTCCAGTGTATGTATCAGCAGCTTTGTCCTGTTGGTCACTGACTTATCTAAAAGCACTAGACCATTAAGACATGTACCTTTTTTTTCACTGTAGAGTGAGCCTCAGTCGATTTAGGTGCTGTTGATCACTCAGGTCCTATTAATGAAAAAAGAACCCACCAAAAACTGGTAACTCTCATTCAAGACTAGTTACATTTTTAACTGGAGTTAGGTGGCCCATCAGTGGAAAGGAAACACACCACATCAGCTACTAACACAGCTACTCTACATTGCTCTAGTGCTAATTCACAGGGTGTCTTTCCTCATTCAAGCCACATTAACTTGAGGGGCATTTGCTTGAGTATATGCAATTTTAAATTAACTCTTTAGTGAAGACAAGTTTTGTGAAGTAGCTTTTACCATGACCTTAAAACCTTTCTGCCAGTAGATCCTTATCAGAAACTCATTTTAGGAGAAGAGCTTTTTCTCCCCACTCAGTGTAGTTTTGCACAGGGCAAAGCAGCCAACCACCTGCCTGGTGTGTTAGCATGCTGGACTAGCTGCTGTCACCAGGATAGAATAGAGCCATAACAGAGTCATTTTTATTTCACTACTTGTTAGTAGTAGTGTGCTTTGACCTCCAGCTTTTTGTCATTTTTACCAGAAAGAACTATTATTATAAGTGCTCTTCACTAGCCAATATAAATTCTTGGCAGCCAGTCCCCTCAGCCTGACTGAAGTAATCAATCTGCCAGAAAATCACAACAGTATGACGTGCTCTGAATATTTTCTAGTTTACTTACTCTAATTGCCTGTTTCATGCCCAAGCACTAAGGTCATGCTGGCCACACCTGTTAGGATATTTTGTCCTTCATAGGACTGAAAAGCAGGTCACACACCAGAATATTCTCATATCTCATAATTCCGTTAAAGAAAGACAAACTGGGACTAAAAACCAGATGAACCAACAAGCTTTTCCAGATGACAGAGCTATTAACACACAAGACACCCAACCTCTTCTCACCCTGCACACATATCTGTCAGGCACTTTGTGAATGCACTCTGGGTCTGGAGCCACACGGTGCCCATGTCAGTCTGGTTTTGCAGTAATTTCTGTGGTATGCGCCGATGCAGCGGGCTGACAATTAACCTCTGCTTTAACATGGAATGACCTTAGGTTCAAAGTCAAGCTCCTGTCAAGAGAAACACTAACCATAATAAAAAAATATTTTAGCAGCTTCTTTCAGGATTTTTGTATCACAAGACCTGATTTGTAAACCTGCCCCTGGAACACTGGACAACCCCAGTACACTATTCAAAATGTAAATGTGAAGATCATCCTGCACAACATTTTGCTGTCTTCAAGCCACCTGAAGAAATACCAGTGCTATATAACCCTCTCACATTTGACATGTTCTATGCAGCTGGCAAAGTTATATTCTTTTTGGTGAGGTTGAGATAGTTGCTGCATATGGGACTCACAGAGCAATATGTGTATTGAGCACTGATGTGTCAGTAAAGATTCTCAAAAAATCATTAAAGAGTTCTGCCTCAGTCACACAACCCTCTGAATACAAGCACAAATACAGTATAATAGGCATATTAGGGATAAGAGCAATTATCAGGGAAGAGATCATACCACATCTTGTCTACCATACCAGGGAAATGAACTTGATTCTGATTCTGGTCCTCTTTTGCAAGAACAAGATATATAGGACTAGAGTAACATAAGTGGCCTTGACTCAGCACTGCTTCACAAGTACATTGAAGTTATTCCACAGCTCCAGCAAAAGATACATATCTGCGGCGTGTACTGCTATGGCAATGCAGCAGGGGGTGTGATTCAAACAAACCCATCTTTTTCGTGCAGGTGACTCAGGTATCGCACAGGCTGTGATAAGAGCTGCTGGGTAGAGACCAGGTTTGGATGGCCAGCAGGGCTCTATACGCTCAAAGCAGTTGGGAACACTGTTACAAACTTCTGGAATTTAGCGTTCTGATGAAATGAGATTATTGCCAGTAGATTCAGGAAGACATGATATTCTTCTGCCAGAAACAGAACAGACATTTCTTCGTGGTCACACGTACTGATGTTTGGCAGGAATCCCTAAAACTGAACATTTGACTATTTTTTCTGCACAGTTTCAAGACATACAGTTAACTTCAAGCACCTGGACAAACCAATTGCCTCCAACGCTACTGTATAATGAACATCAACCAATGCTTTAGCAGGGTAAAGAGGCCTTACTATTTTTAGCATAGAAAGTGATTTACCATATTTGTCAGCATATTACTTCATACACTATCTGTCTTTCATATCGCTACGACTAGCTTTTCTGTTGGGATTCACCACTAAAAATCAGAAAGAGCTGAGCTGAATAAAGGTGTCACCACAATTGGATAAATTCCAAGTTGTCAGTAGAGAGGTAGCCTGAAGGAGGAATGTTATGTATTTGGTCCATTAAACGTTTCAGAAAACAGTAGTTTATGTGTGTCCTGGATTTCCTGCAAAGAATTTGCTTTAGCAATATATAGAAATTACAGGTCAGAACGCTCCTCTGCAATGCAATACCTGGCTAATACAGCTTTTAGAACAAATAAAGAAATGCACACAAATTCACATATGCAGAGTGGTGATTTTGGTTTTCTGCTTCAAGCACTCTCCTGTTATCGTATTTATAAAATGTATAAAACATATATTGTTCTGAATAACCTAAAAATAGCAAATAATTCTCAATAATGAGTTTCAGTGCTCTGTCATTTTTTATTGACACTTCATAGGATGCAATTTATCATCACTGTTTGTCATGTACTTTAGAGGGGGAAAACAGGCATCTTGAAAAGTATTGCTGAATAAAGTCTAAAAAGCATTTTCAGTTTCTTTGTACCCTTCCAAATTTTTATGCAGAAGATAGAATCACAATTACATGCCTTGAATAATCAGGAACCAAACTAATTGCACCAAATGCATGTAATTTTGGTATTCAGAGACTGGGCAAGAAGTTTTTTCCCTGCACCTTGCCAAGAATACTTCTGTCAATTCTTGATTTTTTTTTCCCATTCTGTCAGACACCTTCTTCAATTTCATTCAGATTCTGATCACTGGAAGATTTCAGAGTATTTGCATATCTGTATGTTCACTACCTTTGCTGGTATTTTTAATGATGCATTTATTCCATTTATTTCAATAATTTATACCAGAAACAATAACTTCATTATGACTACTTCTGATATCTTAGTAGTCTGAATTTGTCTGAAAATCTGATCTCCTCAAAATCTGTTCTGAAGGTGTGTGGGAAAATGCAGCAGTAAACATGTTTGCCACATTTAAATTCTTGATGAAAATGAAGCTGCACATAACGTTTTGCATTTTTTGGCTGCTGCTTCTGCTCATGGATGACTTTGATACGTGATGCAGTAATGCACTAAGGATATTTTTGGATGTGTTAGTTATAGTCATTTTTTTAAAAAGAAAGATGGAATCAGAAAGTCCTCTGCCTGGTTCCCTGTAATAAAGATCTTCATAAGTACCAGAGTGATTTGTAAAGTACAGTTACATGTCTATCCCATGTTTCCCACTGTACTAAAATAAATTTAAGACATTTGCCTTAAAGTGACGTGAAAACCCTTGGCTACATCTAGAATGTAGGTCATACTTTTTTTCCTAGGAAAATCTTTTATATATTTCTTTCTTTTCAGGAGAAAAAAAGTCTTTATATGACAGGACAAAGCTTTGTAGTTTTGCTTCTTTTCAAGAGCAACATACGATGATGGAAATCCCAGTGATGGTTTTGTCTCTGTGGAGGAAGATGTATGCCATATAAGCCTTACAAGACCATATGCTTAATATTCCACTGAGATAAGCCCAAACAATAGGGAAAGCCTGTATCAATCAAAATCTGTGACAAAAGTTCATATAGGAGTTGTTCAGGTAACTTAATTGCCCAATCTCTTGACCTAGAAAAACTGGACGTGGATAAGCTGCCATGTCTCCAGATGTGCATGAAAAATGAACACCATTGTAGGGCCTTGACTATCCAGAAAAATTAGTAGGCTAACTATGCAGAAAAAGGAAGTCAACTCATCCAGCACAAGCCTGCATGAAGTCACCCTTTGCTATTTTTCAAGTTTTCCTAAGAAGCAATACCTGAAAAATGGCAAGCAATTTCACTTCCAGTTAAGTATTTTTAGCGGCAGTAACACACCCATTTGCTACCACAGCACATTTAGTCCTAGAGTCTTTGTCCTGGAAAACATTTACATAAAAATGTTTTCTTATGTGCACCCTCAGATGAAGAGTCAGTAGTAGTGTCACTATTGTTGATACTGCCTACTTTATTGTAAATAGTTAGAACTTAGTTGAAGTAGAACAAGTTAAACACAAGTGTAAGAGCTGCTACTTTAGTGATGACCTCTGTATTTACTAGATGAGCTACAAATTTGAGAGAGTACTGGTGTGTGATTTTAAAGTGTGGCCAAGGGGTATATCTGTCCAGCACCAACATGAATCACTGCATATTTCTACTTATTTTATTACAATATTGGGCATCTACATGTCTGATCAAAAAGAGATTTTGCTTTTGAGATATTTCATGTTTGCTAAAATACCACNTCTGGACCTGCTCCATCAGGTCCATGTGCTTCCTGTACTGAGGGCTCCAGACCTGCACTGAGTACTCCAGGTGAGGGCTCACCAGAGCAGAGCAAAGTGGCAGAATCACCTCTATGGATCTGCTAGCAACACACCTTTTGTTGCAGCTCAGAATGTGATTGGCCTTCTGGGCTGCACATGCACACTACCTGCTCAAGTCCAGCTTCTCATCCTTCAGCACCCCCAAGTCCCTTTCCTCAGGGCTGCTTTCTAATACTTCATCCCCTAGTCTGTATTGATAGTGAGGATTGTTCTGGCCCAGGTGCAGAACCTTGCACTTGCTCTTGTTGAACCTCATGAGGTTCACCTGGGTCCATCTCTCCAGCCTGTTCAGGTCCCTCTGGATGACGTGAGAAATGACGTGAGAAACCCATCCCTCTGGTGTATCGACAACACCACACAGCTTGGTGTCATCTGCAAACTTGCTGATGGTGGACTCAATCCCTCTCTATATATAGTTGATGAAAATGTTAAACAGTACCAGTCCCACCATAGACCCTTGAGGGACACCACTTGTCACTGTTCTCCTTTTAGACCTCAAACCATTGAGTACCACTCTCTGGATGTGACCATACAGCCAGTTCCTTATCCACTGAAGAGTCATAGAAATCCACTAGGTTACTCAGGAAGGTCCTCCTTTTTACCCTTTTTAAAAATGGGCATGATGTTTTCATCATCCTGTTCTTTCACAAATAAAACCATGTGTCACTGTTTCAACTCAAGTTTCTTTCAAGTCAATCTCTTGATCAGAAACTGTGCTATTCTTGCTGTGCTTCTCCCCTGCATGGGAAAAGTATCCTGAGTACCCAAACCCCACTGCTGTGCTTATGGCAAGGGGATAGATTTACAGACAGTGACTGAGATGTCTCCTGTCTCTTGGAGCAATGTACTAACAAAAAAGCAAACAATGTACTAATGGCAACAGTGGATAGAGAATGAAAAGCAGGTGTACAGGTTACTAGCATCTAATTGAAGCCAGCTAATACAATATAAAGCAACCTCAGTTTTAAAGACGTAAATGGTTACCCTATCCTTCATACGGACACTTTGCAGGAGCCAGTGAAAAATAACAATGATAATAAATCAGTAAATAAAGCAGATGAAGGGGAAAACAGACTAATACATTTGCATATTTGGTAACAGGACCTGAGCTGCTGTAAATGGCAGTAAATTACATGCAGTGTCTGAGAGTCAGTACTGCACATCAAACTAGATGTGAGTTGGTAGCTATCATTCAGATTAGACAGCATCTGCTCTGAGCACCTGAAAGACAACCTGAAGCAGGGGATATGTGGGATATTATGCTGATGAACATGAAGAATACAAAGGCTGAACCAGCCTTGTATTTCCAGGGCTGTTGCTTCTTCCCACTGGCACTGAACACTGGACAGTGTTCAATGGTATGGAAAGTTAGATGCTCAAGGACAGCTACTTTCTCACCTGTGATTAAAAAAAAACCATAGTACTTTCTGCTTTTGACAGCTGATTTCAGACTGAAGGGTATATATTGTCCCCTTGATGCAGTATGTCCTTGAGTAAAATTTCAAACTCAATTTTGCGTTTGTTTAAGTGGAAGCAGTGGACCACAAACACATCTGTCCTTTCCTTCAGCAAAGGAACAGAAAACCCTTCATTAATCAAATACAATGAATGTTAAACACCGACTCTATTAACTCAGAGTAAATAAGCTACATGATTACATTCATCTTGGAGGTCAAGCCCAAGGGGATTTATCAGAGACCACTTCATGACAGGCTACCCTCCTGCCCTGCTGCCACCTTTTCCCCTCTCCAAATAAAGCGCAGAAATATATGGGCGCAGGCCATCTGGTGTCCATACTGTACATCTGCATTGCAGCGCAAGGATGGGAGCAGTAATTCTGGGTAATTTCATGTAACTGAACTGGATTGTTAACAACAACATAGTTGCCTGTGAGGATAAACAAAGCCTCTTTATTGTAAGAAGCGGCAAAGAGAAACTTGTTTTCTCTTCCAGCCTGGTCTATGCCAAAAACACAAAAGTAGAGAAAGTGGCCAAGACTCCCCTCGCCTGAGGCAACTGCATGGTGGACTGTGCAGGAGACCACAATATGACTTGGTAGTCCTCCTCACTGCCACCCTCAGAACAGGTGGGAGGAAGGGCTGAGCAAGTCAACAGACCAAAGAAGAATCGGGACATCAAATCCATGAGTAATTAATCCCATTTTGGTGAAGTGCCTTTGCAATATTCTCCCAGTTGGAGGCTTGAGGGAGGAGCAGAATTTATCCTCCTGTGAATAAATACTTTATTCCACATTTGTATAACACATCCACACATGTTTACAGAAAAAGAAACACAGCAGCATAGTAAAAACATCTGTAAGTTTTCCTAAACATGATTACATACATCCCGATATAAACTCTATTACATTTGCAAGCAACCTCTTCTGAAGTAACATACATATTCACAAATGCACATTTCCTACACTTAATTAGCATGGCAGAATTTCTGCACTCTCTGATAATTTATCTGTGAAAATTACTTTACAGATTTTGCAGCTGATATTAAGACATTACAGTAAAAAACACCCAGTAAAAAAATACGAACTAATTACATAATGAGCCTTGAGAAATCAACTTCTCACTTGGTACGTCACTGGTGGTATATCAGATATCTACATCAGTGGTATCTGAGAGTACTAATCTGCTCTATAAACATTGGTGATTAAACTTAATAACTACCTCTTAATTTTGCTGAACTGACTATCGAGGATTAGGTGTCTACAGATGTCTCCAGTGCTTAGAATGATTCATCTATGTCAAACCAGGGCAGGCGCATATTTGTGTTTTAGAAATGTACCTTGAACTATCCATACTCTAAGTCTTCCTTGCCTTTCATTAGGTTATATACATCTTTTAATGCTGCACCCTTTTGTTCCAGTGTATATTGGAGTAAATTATTTTCTATTACTCAGCCTGGATGGAAGTCAGCCTTCCAATATCTGAAGGGAGCCTACAGGAGAGCTGGAGTGGGTCTCTGTCAGGAAGTACAGTAACAGGACAAGGGGTAACGGCTTTAAATTAGAAGAGGGGGTATTTAGATCAGATACTAGGAAGAAATTCTTTACTGTGAGGGTGGTGAGGCACTGGAACAGGTTGCCCAGAGAAGTTGTGGATGCCCCATCCTTGGAAGTGTTCAAGGCCAGGCTGGATGGGGCTTTGAGCAACCTGCTCTAGTGGGAGGTATCCCTGCCCATAGCAGGGGGTTGGAACTTGATGATCTTTAAGGTACCTTCCAACTCTAACCATTCTATGATTCTAAGCCAGGGGAATCTTTGCCCACATGAATGTACGTCACGCTTGAGATCACAAGGGCTCTCCCTACCTTATCCAGGTGTGCACTTGAGCAAGAGCAGCTCCATGGAGCAAAACACTCGTAACTGGAGTCCCCACATCTACATTATGCCCATTTTGCAGCTTTTCAATTCAAACTAGCCCTGGTCTGACTCCATTGTCCAAATGCTCATTTGGAACTGGAACATACTATGAACACCCCTGGAGCAAATGTTCCAGCTTAGTTTCCTCTCAAAGGAAAGCAGCTCACATGATCTGAGATGGCTCCACAATGCAACCCAAAGCACAGCCTATAAAAACAGCTGGGAGACGTGCATCAAAAATGTCCTCCTTTTGCAAACTGAAAAGCTCATGTAGACCATTTGAGCCAATCATGCTTATGCTAAAGAGTGAAATTCTTTCCTCCATCTCAAATTTCAGGAAAGCTGAGTTACAGTGGCTCAGAAATTAAAATATAATCACAAAACTTCTCCTACAAAATTATAACATTTCACTATAACGTGAAGCTGCCTCTCCCACAAAACCTCATGCAAAAAGTTTTGACTTTTGCTGAGTGGCCTTCCCAGATTTAGTTGTCCAAACAGACATAAAAATCTATACTAATTCAAGATGACAAAAGAGGTTTCTAAAAATGCATGTTCTGCTTAACTGTTCACTTGCAATATGTGCTCAATGGTGAAAAGGATTTTCTCTATTTGTCATGACTAGCTTGTAGGTCAAGGTCAAACAAATTCAGAACAGATCTATACATATCCTTTTGCCTCCTTACAGTAATTACGATACAGTTACATCATGACAAAACCTGGAGGGCCTGCTAGAAGCATCAGCAGATGCTTGGGTCTGTCAAGTAGATACACTTTGTAGTTGCAGTTAGCTTACAGTCAGCGTGAAAAATATTCAATGATCTTTGCTCTTTGTGGTTTTGTGTATGTGTTATAATTTGATGTACTGTTCTTTAAATGAAAGATTCACACAACTATCCTCAGCTACAAAATTAAGAACAAGGAAAACAAGAAAAAATCAATGAAAAATGTGAAGTCCCTTCACACGAGTAGCATATGGACACTCTTGCTAGAGGTAAAGCATTTTGTGACCAATGTTACATGGATCAAGCTGTAAAAACTACAGCTTCTGAATGAGATTGCATATGAATTTAAGATACTTTAAGTGACATAAATTGTCAGCTGTAAATACTCCACATGGTAGCGGGGTGGAAAGGACTCGGTGTTCTCATTTACCTTATATCAGTGTTCCCAAATAAAATGCAACGTGCTTATTATACACTAAGTTGCCTTCAGAGAAAACATGTGTGCAAAAAATAAGCTATCTACACATCAGAAAGGAGGCAAATCAATGGAGGACAGCAACACCATTCCACCACCAAAGCTCCATTTCTGACTTAGTCCTGATCCTCTAAGAAGACTAGGATACAGCTCCAAGAGATAAGCCTGCAAAATACCTGGGAATAAGTATACCTTTGTATGTTGTGATGTACAGCGCAGTACAAATTTTCCCATATTCAGACCATGTTAACACGTGCTGCTAACACAGGCTTGCCTGTCTGGATAGGAAAGGATAACACGAGATATCCTTCGGAATAGGATAACCTCTGTCACTTGACTCTTCTGTTTCACAGGTGCCAGCTATTTTTGTCTTTCAAATTGTCTTATTAGACAGTACAATTAAGCTAAAATAATGGAAATCATTCCCAGTCTGCGTTAGATACTACTGCACATGTTTCAAACCTGGAAGGAAGAGTTTTTCTTCAAGTTTGTCTGTATTTTGTTGGTCAGATGAGACATGAGTACTTTTCTCCTTCCTCATCTTGCCTCACTTATAATCGTAAAGGCCAGTTCCCGGACCTGTAGCTGCCCCAGCCTTTAGCCACTTCCTGAGCATTCATATGATTATGGATTTCCATGTATATCTCCTTGCTAGTAATACAGCCCCAAATGTACCAGTAAAAGAGAACTGTAAGACACTGAACAGAAAACTTACAGCAGAAGTAAATTAGGCAAATTTCAGAGGCCTATTTTCTAAGGAATTTCAACATATGTATATTTGTATATTTACTTCTTGCTTCTTCACCCTCTGTGATACATCCTTTACAATACTCTCCATTCAGACCCTAGAAAAATCCTGTAGTGCAGTTCTCAAGATTTACTAAGTGCACACCTAAAATTTGGGAAGGCAGAGTTGCAAGAGTATGTTGTCTCTGAATTTTTTCTCTGGTGGTGATACTGATAATAAATGGAATTACATTAAATTTGATGCCCAGGAGTCATGAACTGAAGGGGACAAGCCTGTAATAGATGCTTCTGACACAGCACTATCAGATTTTGACATCAAAAAGAAAAGCCCGACATAAGGTTAATAAGACTACATGTTCCATTACATTATCCCAGTAATTCTGGAAGAAAATATTGCCTTTGAGACTCTTCCAAGAATTGAGAAGACTAATGATATATTTGATCTTAAGTTTATTTCTCTCCTTGGATGTTTCCTTTCTGTCTTCTTTCACATTGATTAATGCTGTGTTAGTCAAACTCTTTTGATTATTGCTGCCTGTGAGATATTTCTTGTGAAGTGAAACTAAGCTTTTAGAATGTGTTTTATTATTTTGAAGTTTTCTTTCTCTCTTCTTTTCACTTTTTCTATAAAATGAGGAGTTCTTTGTTAAATGCTAAAACTTCCTTTAGACACATCTGCTCTGCTCTTTAAAAGTAGTTTTAATTTCCATTCTAGAAAAGCACAGGAAAGCAAATGAAATTGGAATGCAGTTGGTGTAGGCTCACCACTGTTCATAATGGTTAAGTCATCAGTATGATGTGTACTGTACCTCATTCTTGAAGTATCTTTGCTGTTGCTCATTCTGGTTTATAAAACATGGGGATATGCATGTCAGCTCAATTTACACTATGCAGCCAATATTTATAGAAAAATCAGACTGTCAAGCCTCAATTCATTGGTTAGTGCTGCAGATTGCTACAATCTAGGTCTCTAAACAGAATCTAGAGCAACTCATAAACATTTATTTCAGAAATAAAGCAATAACTTTCTGAACTTTACCTTATTCTCTGATTTCATCCCAATAAAGTACAAAAGAGAATGTCAAACAAGAAGAAGAAAAACAAAATGAGAGTGTGTCATGTAGCTAAGATTCTTTCTGAATGGAATTTCTCCATGGACTTTCAGTCTTCAACTTGAGTTGCCTGTGTTATTTTGATAAATTATTATTTTTGAAAAATTTAGTCATAAAATGGGAGATCCCACTGTGGCAGGTGTTTATAAACAAAAAGACTATTCTTGTACTAAAGGCTTTATGATTGTTCCAGTTATTATCAGTCACTGAATAGTTAAAATTTACTATGCTGCCGGATTTATAGAACTTCTACACTCATCATTGTTCTCCTTACTTCTTGGTAATCATTTAAGTAGTAAAGTTTGACCCTTAATCACATGTGGGAAAACAAAGACCTACATTGGAGTGTGTTACCAGAAGTCCAGATACATGATCAGTGAGGGCTCAGCGGATAGAACTAGAACTGCCTACAGAGAGAAGTCCAAGAACATTGTTAAGAAACCAAGAAATTTGGCGGTCAAGAAGAGGACTGAAGACAATGCAGAGGAGCAGCAGCAGCAGCCATGAACCTATGTATCTGATATGGGGAAGTAGAAAAGTGAACGATGGAAAAGCAGGTGCAGCATGGTCAATGCTGAGAGGGATCACAATCCAATGGAGGTAAGCACAGTCCATCTCAAAGAATGCGAGGACCTTGGTGGCAACTGGATTAGCCTGAAAGGAGGTATCAGATTCCTGAACTATCAGTAGTAACCTTGGAAGAGAATGAGGGAAAGGGTGCAAAAGGACTCACGATATACCAAATATATTTCATCTATAGCTCTAGCAGACTTGAGAAGTACCAAGCTGTCCCACCATGCCCTCCCAAAGCAACTATCATGATATTAAAGAACAGAACAGAGGCCTTTGAACTCCTCAAACTTTCACAAAAAAACCCCACTATCCGATGAAATGTATCAAGAAGTATCTCATCACAGTCAAGGCAAATTTGAACCCTGAGCCCAAAAGAACTAAAATGAGCACTACTGCCCCACTATCAGTGTCTTCTTTCCAGAGTGTGGTATAGGATTTTAAAGGGGTGCGCAGTTCTATCTAGAAACTTACAGAAAAGTACTCAGAGATTTTTGTTTCCTGAAGTGGTATTTTCTGCTTATCATTTCCACCGTGATATGCCTTAGAGTGTTACCTTACCTTAAAACAGATTGGAAAGTTGTGTACTACTGCTTTTCCCAAG
>VZTM01021968.1:4192-23315 GCA_013400555.1 Jacana jacana | reverse complement strand
TTGTTAGAACAAAAGACTTCCAGTTTAGGCACCTAAAATACCTAAGGTTTGGTGCTAGGAGAGCCTCTTTTTTTGTTGTTGCTTTCTGTGTATCTAACAGCAGGGGTCACATAGCCATATGCCCTGCCTATGCAGATAGAGAAACCCTCTCCACATGATGCACCCATTTGGGTTGTCTTCCAACCAGAAGTTACTAACAGGCCAGAAACACTGCACTGAAGTAGACCCAACACATGACCACTGGCTCTTGCTGCCAGTGAGCCAGGCTAGGACCTCGCCAGGCAATCTAGTTTCTTATATGGCCAGTGGAAAGGATATAACACATATAATCCCACTTTTGTCATCACATTTATTAGTCTATGCTTGGCCAAGTTATGATTTTTTTCAGGGTTGAAGAAGCATTCTCCAAGGAGATTAATGTTCCTGTAGAAGTTTTGAGGGCTAATGAAGAAGCATCAATCAGTACATGTGATTCAACAAGTGGAGGCACTCGAGTTGTTCTATAGCAGGGATTTTGTTTGTCTTAAAGAAAATGCATTTGATTTGGGGGACAATTGAAGTTGGTGTATGATACATTGCTGATGAAAATCAGAATTAAGTTTTAATGCAACGAGTCTCACTGCCAGGGAGAATGGGATAAATGTCCATAAAATAAACAGCACAAAGACATGGCTGAAATGTCAAAATAGCATGATTGAGAGTAATTAACAGCTTCATCCTTGATTGCTTTACATAACTTCTAGTTTACAGGACAAGGCGTCCAGTGTGGGAGTAAGAAGCTGTTCACTGGGTGCAGTAACAACCCTAGTAGCAATGGGAGAAAATAAGCAGCAAGGTCAACTTTTCTTCAAAAAAAAGATAGTATCGTTAGAATAAATTATAAGTGTTGGAAACCGGCTGAAGATTTTACCCGTCATCAGTTTTTCTGCTTGATCTATCATTCACATTACCATGGCAATGGTAACAATTTCTATTTAGCCTGTGAATATCCCAAATATTGTCCCTCCCCTCCCATTTAAGTATGTTATATTGCAGCCTGTAGCCTGCTCTGTTGATGCAGAGTGTGCAGTAAACGTTAACAAATATGTTAAATCTTTACTGCGCCAGCCAGAAAAGTGAAGACACCATTGCATATTTGAAATGTGCCCCAGAGCACCTGGTTATAAAGAATCTATAGGGACATTGCGTGCTTAGGCCATTCTGAGAGCTGAATGCCAGATAGCAATGCCCATGCTCTTCCCTCAGTGAAGATCTGTAGCAAAACCCCAGGTATGCACATGTACAGTGCTGTTAAAATGAATAGTTCCCAAAATGTAAGGGCATTTAATTGTGGAGCATATATGTCTTACAGGATCACATTCAGACACATGTGCCTTCCACAATGAAAAATGGATTTGCAATTTTCATTTTCCCTAACTATAAATATTTGTATACCACTTAATTTAAAGATTATACGGACAGATATATTTTTCGATTAATATGCTGTATTTTACACCATTTACATTCCATTTCAATATGCTTGCCTTCTATAAAATGTATTTCAAGACTCCCTAAAAAGAGAGAAAATAGGCACACTTTAAGCAGTTTACAAGAGACAGATCATTATCTCCTACAAAGGAAAGGAAACAGGAAAGCTGTAAATAATAAGTTCTGAATAGGAATGACATAAACAGCCTAATCAATGTCTTCCAGAACTGGCAAGTGACACCTCTTTGTTTTTTGCAAATAAAACCCTTCTTAACATCACAATATAAACCATTATCTCTGCAGGCAAGGTATATTTAGAAATGTACAAAATGTACATTTCCTGCCAGCCACTAGATCAGTAGGTGGAGATCTAAAGTCATGCAAATATTACAGTAAATGCAGGCAACCAATTTCTAATTATTCCATATCAGCAGATTTGTGAGGAATATAATTTATTAAAAAAGAACAGTTTATGATCAGCAGACCTTAGTTATGACTGTTTAGGAATTCAGTGCATTTTGATCTAATCACAAAATCAAAATATTCATGAAACACAATGATATCTCCCCAAAGCAGCCGGGCAGCCATTAATTTTGAAATTCGGGTAATTTATTAACACTTATCTGTAGCTGTAAAAGCTTACCTCTGTGTTTGTAATACGGGTAAAAGTGAAAGCAGTTTTAAAACTGATTCCTAATGATTTATAATGGTTTGCTGTAATTTGAGCCAGAAATTCAATTAAAATGTATGTCTAGTTTTGTTTCAAGATCTTTAGTTAAAAATTCTATTAAAATTCTATTTCCTTCTTGCATTAAATGTATCTGTTATCTGCATATATGAGAAATATAAGAAAATTCTATCATTTATTCCCAAGACTCCACAAATGCCTTTAAAAGCATTCATTTTTATTTCATAATTCTGCCAAGGTGCTATTTAGAATGTATATATAGGAGAAGAGGAATAACTGTGCATGCTATTTTCTTTTGAAGAAAACCAGCTTCTCTAGTGAGTGCTCATGCAAATATTCAAGTGACATTTATCAGTTCATCAAAGAAAGGAAAAACAAATAACACCGAATTATCGGATGTTTTAAAAGCTTAATTACAATACCAAGGGTATAGCTTCTTTCTGTATGTTTCCCATTATAAATCCCTCTTGTAAAGGATATGTAACTTCACTACCAAAATTCCCTTCTGAGATAACACTTAACATTTGTTATTTATAAATGATGAGAAGCAAAATTGGTCACTCCCTTGTTTATTTATAGGGGAACAACAGAAAACCAGACAACTCGTTGCTGATGTTGGTGGAGACACTGCAGGGTAAACCAGAAGTGAAAGAGTGAATATTACTCACTTTTCCTCTGTGATGGTCTTATCTCGAAATACTTGACTACTTGTAAAGGTAAAGAAGGACCGACTTTATAGATGAGCATGTCTGTTAATGTTGATGAGAGTGATACTACTAGTCCTAATTCTCTGTGTTAGGAACTGATATTTTGTAATGCAATTAATCGGTAGCTTCTAGATAAAGGGGAAAATATTCAGGCACCCAAAGAAATGTTACCTTGTGAAAAATACTTCCTATTTTCAAATGCAGTTATTCAGTATTTGCCATGCTCCGGTATAATTGACTTGGAGTAGAGGTGAATCAAGACCATATAACAGCAAACTTAGGATACAGTTCAGTAGACTAAGTGGCACTAAGAGAGCACTGAGGGCTTTCTTCTTTCTTCTCTTTGATCTGGTTCAGTAACAACAGCTACTGACCCTGTGAAACTGGGTTTTACAGAAGACTAGGAAACTTCATAGTCTCTGCAGTAAAGTGAGAGAAAGGTGTAGATCTCTCAGTGGAGGATAATTACTGCATTGGATTTACAGGAGATCATCCACTAAATTATTTCATCAGCTTTAAGACTCAAGTGTTTCTGACTAGACAGTAAGGCATCTCTGCAAGTGAGGAGCTTCCAAAAAGAAAGCATTTCATAAGAACAAGGAATGTTTGCTCTGGGAGATACAGTTTAGCAGAGGCAGAGAGGCAACTCATGGGAGGACATTGCATGATGTAGGCTTTCACAAGAAGATCAAAAGATTCTCTCTACTGGTGATGAAGTGATGAAGTTAAGAAGGGAGTATTCATTCATTGTGTTTAAACCAGCAGCAAAAAAATCAACAGCCAGTTGGCACTGGCTGTTGAGAGTAGATGGGATGGGTTTCTGAGAATCTTCATTCCCTGGGTTGTCTATATAGAACATGCTGTTGGTATGTTTCTGTCTTTTTAGATGATACACTGAAGGTCAATGGTTTCTGCTATTGAGATGTAAATGACTCTCCATAAAGTGTGGCTTAAGGAGAGAGTATTTTGGACACACTTGAGTATGTCTGCGATTCTCTCCTGTGGAGGGCAGTGGTACTCTAATTAGCAGCTCCTGCCTTTAATAGTGTACTTAATGATCTTGAGATGAAGTAGCAGCCAACTTGTTAACAATATTATTGTATACTACACTGGCTGAGAGGTACTGCAAGAAACAAGAAATTATACCAAGGATTATAAAGAGGTTAGAAACATGGGCAAGGAAATAACAAAATTACTTCATCAACAAAATACATGATTATCTAGTTTCACACTTAGCAATAACAGATCACAACGGACAACAGACAACAGACAACAGACTTAAGGAGTGGGTGAAACTTGGAGAAACCTGCTATACCAAGAGATACTTAGGGGTGAGAGAACAAGAGACCTCAGAGTGAAAGAACTAGAGATATCAAAGTGACAGCATCAGAGACCTTGCGGTTATAGAATAAGAGATGAAGGAGTGATAGAAGAGAGCAAAGGGATGATAAGTGAGATGCACGTGGGCATATGGAACCTGGGATACAGAAAAGACTCTAAAAGCACTAAATGAAGAGGAAGAGTTCCTAGAGCTGTGTATTTCATCTGCCAGTGGGTGAACAAAGCTTTTACTGTTTTCCTGGCTAAAGTCATAATGCTAATAAATAATTTAGGGTGCCTACTGGGATGTGGAAAATGTGAAGAGACTGTGAAGAAAATCTTGACTCCCAAACTTAGGGCAGCTAGAAGGTGTTTGCAAGGGTCCTTGGCAGAACTTCTGAAGGTATTCAAAATCAGCTAGGGTAAAACACTTCTTTTATTAACATCTAGAGGGAAAATTTGACTCAAGGGCTTTTTTCTTTTTTTGCTTCTTACCTCTATTATTCTCTTAAGAAAACTGTCTGCATCTCATTGGTGAGGTCAATGCCTCTGCCTGTGCTGGGGTCATCATCTCCTGGCTTGTCTTCCCCCTTGGATCAGCCTTATACTATTGCAGTAGTGAAGATACTATTAGGAGTATCTTCACTAGGCTTCCTTCTCAAATGAACTGGCTGCTTACTTTTTCCAGTTAGTAGAAGGATCGACATTTTTCACCAGAATTAATATGATCTTTTTCTGCTATTTGTTTGGAAGAGACTTTTAAAATAGAAAAAATGACATATGAAAAATAGTAGAGTTATGATATCCATGCCCAGGCAAATGCTGCTTGTACAATAAATTTCAGACCCAAAACATTTTCAGAAATACTAGGGGATCCTCTGAATACTTGCAAAAAATGAGCACTGTGGCCCTATAAATAAATGAAGAGTTGATCTTCTCATTTAAGAAAAAAAATGAATCTGTTTTCCATTGTTCCTCAATTCCCAGAAAAGAAACAATGAAATACTAATGCTGACAATTGTACTTTAGGCTGAGTTGGATTCTTCTGAAAAAGGAATATGTAACCACTATCTTAAATGGCATGAAGTCCATAAGAAACAATTTAACTTTTTAATGTAACCTTTTTATGTAACTAATAGCCTGTCATCCAACTAAAGAGACATGTCTCTACTCAGAATATGTTTGCAACGTGTAAGCAGAAAGAGTTTCATTAGCTTTCGTTTACTGAAAATTTTGAGCAAGGACAATAAACATCAGGAACACAAGAAAGGACAAGGAGAAGACTCAGAGCCCAGTTCTTCAGTGGCATAATCCCATCTTGGTAGGATCCATAATAGCCTTTCCTTCACCAGCTCTTGGCAGCTTATTCCTGGTCATGAAATTGCTCTGTGCACTGTTTCAGGGAATCTGTTAAAAAACAGTCACTACTTTGTCTTCATTCACATCACTGCTCCCTTTACTGAGTCACTATTGTGAACGGAAATTGTGAACGTGAAATCATAAATAGGTTACACTAGAAGGTGCACAGCCTGAAATTATGGCAGTTCCGACTTGGAGAGTCTTAAGTTGTGGCAGGGCTGCACTTGCAGAAACACTGAGAGTTTGGCCTTGAGAAAGTATCTGTGAAAGACCTCTGGGGAAAAGTAATAGCAAAATGAGGCTTGGAGATATAAGCAAAACATTGCTGCCTGTTGTTTCTTACAATATCTGGGGAAATTTGATGCCATATTTTCTTGATAAATAGATGGGATGACACCAAATGTAGCTAATGCTACCATCAATTTATTCCCCTTAGGCAAAAATTATATATGTTCCTGAACCATGCTGATAAATTATCTATCCCTTACAATTGTGCCAAGTGTTTTAGATATATAAAAAAAACCCTCAACCCAAAGCAACTCCTGCTCCCACTCTTCAAAGCAGGTTCCCAAAGAGTTTATGATGTCATCATCCAGAAGTCCATGATATAGCCCTACATCTCACTGACATTAGCAGACCTGTAACAAATCCCATCATACTTACCGGGCCAATCTTCTGACAACATGTTGGTGTTTAACATGTTGGTGCCTGAAGCCTGTGGGAAGCTGGTGAAACTATTCACCTGACTAAAGTAAATTGCCGCGGCCAGGAGCAGTCGAGCCAGACGCAATCGATCAGGAAGCCACCCCCAATCGTATCAGGAAGCCCACAATCAGGAAGCACACACTCCAATCAGGAAGCACACCCAGGAAGCACACACAATCGTTCTACAGTTACAGGTCCTCATTCGCTAAGCACTACATTTCGGATAGGGAGAGGGGTATTGTCCACGAGCTTTCCACGCACTTTCCACACGCTTAAAGTTGCCCCATGATTGGCTACAACATTTGTGTCATTTGCTGTTTCCCACGCTTTGTTTCGCCTTCACTATACTTCGTTTCGCTTACTTCCACTTACTTTGCATATGTGCCCTTTCAGTAACTCCCTCTTAAAGGGCCTGCTCTCAACAGTAAATGTCCAGGTCTTTGTTTACATCAGCCTAGCACATTCAGCTGTCCTTAAATGAAAGCTGACAGTCACCCATATAGACAAAGATTCAAGCACTTTCACCTCTGTACTGTTTCATCCCTCCAAAGAAGCAGTTTGTACTGCTTCTCTCCATGTTATTTCAATGGGATTTGGAGTGAACTTCAAGTTAAGTTTAGTCTGAGAATCTGAGAAAGAGATAGACTGGTGGAACCATGTTCTGCCCTCCCTGAAATAGAAACAGGAACAGCCATCAAAAACCCATCAAAAATCAAGGGAAACCTGTATCCTCCCCCCACCAGGCCAAAGGCTTAAGCCAAAGCTTAAAGGAGTGGAGTGAATGGAAGCAAGCCCGTGCTCAGAGCAGCAGGCAAACCCTGTCTTCCAGGGTGCCTCTGCACAACAGGTATGAGGCACTGGGTGTGGAAGGTTAGTCAATGGATGATGTGGATAACAGTCCGTCTTCACCAGAGATACCGCCAAGTTCAGAAAGGCCTACCTCCCATATCTCAACCACCTCCACAAGGAAGAAAAGACAGGTTATAGTTGTAGACAACTGCTTTCTGAATAGAACAGAGGGTCCAAAATGCCGGTCAGATCCCCCTCTTAGGGAAATCTGTAGCATCCCTAGGGTTTGAGTTAAGGACATCACTATGAAACTTCCTAGCCTGATATGACCCTCTGACTACTGCCCATTACTGTTTTTCTGTATAGGTTCCATGAGTTGTGATGAAGCCGCAATACATAGTCCTAAGGCAGTCTAAAGTAACTTCATGGTCTTGGGACAGCCAGTAAGGTAAATCTGGAGCACAGGTTGTTTTTTCTACTCTCCCAGTTGTGGGCAGCAACAGTGGAAGAAACAGAAGTGACAAGTCTACTAATACACACCAACACAATTATGGGTCTTTTTGGTAATGGGATGTCCTGCACGACAATAATATATGCATGGAGGATAATTTAGGCTCCCTAATATGTTTATATTATAGACAGTCCTACAAGAGGGGATGAGATACTGAACCTCTTGGTCACAAGCATGAGTGAGCTAATTGGTGACATCAAGATTCAAAGCAGCCTTCACTGCAGTGATCATGTACTGGCAGAGTTTTCAGTCTTGAGGAATATGGGTAAGGTGAGGAGTAAAGTCAGAACCCTGAATTTTAGCAAATTCAAAGCGAAATTCCAGCTGACCAAGGAGTTAGACAATAGGACCCACTGGGAATCTGCCCCTCAGGAAAAAGGGCGCAGGACAGCGCTGGCAGATCTTTAAGGGCACTTTCCGTAGGCATAATATTTTATAAGCATACATAGCTATGCTAGTCTCAGTTTACCATTTACTCCTTTTTTTCCCTTAAAATGGGACATGGCATTATATATCAGAAAACTTCATTGTTTTCTTGTAGAACTCTATCTTCTCTGTGATGTATTAGCAACCCTTATGCACTGGAGAACATTTTGTATAGAATGTTTCCTAATTACTTATGAATTTACTGCTTTTATTGTTCTATGTCACAGCCTTAACATCCTTTTTAATGTACTTTTGTGTGCAAATTAGAATAGCAAGAGTTAAGAAGTAAGACTTTCTGTACATGGTGGCGGATGTTCAGAGCAATTCAGCATGTCAAGTTGAGGTCAAATGGAGAGGGAATGTCATTACTAAATGGTAACATTTTCTGTGGGTTTTAGAGAAATTCAAATCCTTTTTTAATCTAAATTTATTTTATCTTTTTTTCAAGGTTAAGGGTTGGACTTCAAGTTCCTGTCAGACATTTGTATATTAAAATGACTTTACATTTAATTATTTTCTAAACCAACTTTCAAAATAGTTATTCACAGAATTGCCATACCAGAATGCAATCTATTTCAATAGGACCTTTTATCCTGCCTCACATATTTTGTATGATATACTTGCCTACTTGTAAGGCATAGATTCACATATCCAGTAATTATTTTTTTTTAATCTCATGCCCAGGAAGTGCCTACCGTCATTCTAGAAAAATCTGGGGCATGATTCTGTATCCACCATGTATATTCTTAACAATGCCTTAATGATGCTTAAATCTCATTGATTTACTCTGAGTAGTTGAGTAAGAAACTTAAGCCACAATATATTGCATTGGAATAGCAAAACTTAAGATGAAGAGTTTCTGTCTGTAACACTCATGACACTGGTCAGCTGCCTTATTTTCTTTTTTCCCCAGTCCTGTACTCAGTGTGCAGTTAAAATTCCTATTTTACTTTAATTTTTGCAGGGATGCTGGAATGAGTTTGAGATGGGGTAATGTATTCAAAATCATAATGGTTTAGAAAATTACTTTCTATTTTTTTTTAGCTATTACTACGAAGTCCTGTAATACATTATCATGAAAACCAGAAAAGAAAGGACAAGGCATGACAGGTAAACTGTAACTTGGTCATAATTGTACTAATGTGTGTGGGACCACATGGCCATAGATTATTCCATATATCCTTTCCATTATTTCCCATTTTAGCTAGTCAAGGGCAACTATCAGCATCAAAACTCTTCTTCCTATACTGAGGAGGATTTCTGATGGCCTTTCCTTTTCCTGCCTACCCAGTTTTCCTCCATTTCAGCCACATGCATCTTGTTAACCCATGGACAGCAAGCACTCCTGAGGCTCAATGAGACTCAGTAAACTGCATGTGAGAGAATGAGGAAAATCAGGTTGCTTTCTTTTGGTACAATACCTTACATCATTACACATCTTCCAGTTTTGTTCCCAGCTTCTCCTGTTCCTGATTTCTCAGCAAAGCAAGGCCCAGAAGAGTGCTTATTGACACCTAGGTCATGAAAAATCTGCTGGCCCAAGAAGCAGGGGGTGGGAGAGAGACCTGAATTTAAAAGAATTATCCTGTCTATACCACTCTATCAGTGAGTTTCTTCCCCAGCTCAATATGATGCCTGGAGGAAAGCCCTGAAAGCACAGCCCAGCAGAAAATTTAAATAGGTTGAAGACCCAAGTGTAGATGCACATGTATTCCCATGTACACACAGACATTTCCGAAAATAAGTGAGATTCCATTGCTGATACAAGCTACTCTGAAATGGGTCTGAAGCCTTTTAGAAGTCTTCTTTATGGAGAACTCCATCACTATCATGACTGTTTTCTTTTACAAGGCTTGTGATATTTAAGATATAGAAGGTTAGCCTTGTAAAAATAAATATATTTGTCAGTCATTTCCTTGTGGGGCCTGTATTTTATTGATAATTAGCATTTACTCTATCCATATAGTAGAAATTCCTTGCTTTGTTACTAGGAAAAAAAGAACAAGTTTATGTTGCTGGCATGTTTAAAGAATTTATTTAACATATTGTGTTTTGTGGTTTTCTTTTTCACCTTACAAGTGGCCATATAGTTAGAAAAAATGTACCTTTAATGGCATTGTGAGACAGTGACCAAATATAAACAATTGCTTTCAAAATAATTGTTCCACTGCAGAAATGATTCACCAAGTATCTATGTTATTTTGAAAATACAAAAGGAACAAAAGGTCTTTTAGTTCTCCCATCTTGATAAGTGGCATTTAAAGAGTGGAATCAATGTTTACTAGAATGATAAATCCCCTGATGTGGGGCTGTTCAAAGCCCAGATATTTCTTATTGTATGCAGCCTGTATTTCTGCACTTTACAACATTAGCCCAGATCTCTAGTAAGAAGAAGTACTGCTTTGATTTTGCGTAAGAATCCTGCCTGACACTCAGCCTCCAATACTGTCTACTGAGCTCTGATACAGGTGAGAAAAGACTTCACTTTAAAGTAATGAAGATGACCACGGTGCTGTTCTTTAGCTGAATATTTCTAGTGAAAAAGGCAACACATGCTAGATTTTGTACTCAACTTCACAGCTGTAAACTCAGACTGACTCCACTTAAGTGAATCCAGATGTGCACTGTGCAAATTCTGCAGTTCCCATTAATTGACACACTGTCCCCATTAATTGATTTCTGGAGTGTAAGTATCAAAGACAACATTGAAAATGAAATGTTCACAAAGAAAATGAAAATTTAATTTTTCTTCATTTATACAAATTATTGAATTCTTCATACATTAAAACTGAGGACTGATTCACCTCCTTTGCTGGCAGCTCTAGCCTAATTTAGAGTTGACTCACAGAAGTAATAGGAGGCCTTGGACCTAATTCAAGGAGGAGGAAAAAGTAAGTGATATCTTTTAATAGCACAGCTGGACACTATGCAGGACCTTCAACCTTTTTAAATCGTTCAGCAGGACAAGTCCCTTTGAAACTCCCGGTGCCACACTTAAGTAGATAAGCATCTCCCAAGGGTCTGCATGCTATGCTATAACCATTGGTTAAAAAAAGGGAGATAACACAGCAAAATTTTAAGGTCAGCTAACTCAGAACCCTTCTGCTCTAAAGTTGACTGACTATATGAGATCTAGAAGAAGGTGTGAGATAGACTAAGGAAGACTAGTTCTCATGAGAGAATCAAACACACCCTCAGTAAGTTTGCAGATGACACTAAACTAGGTGGGAGTATTGACTTGCTTAAGGGTAAAAAGGCTTTGCAGAGAGATCTGGACAGGCTGGATTGAAGGGCCGAAGCTAATGGGATGAGGTTCAACAAGGCTAAGTGCCAAGTCCCGCTCATGGTCACAACAACCCTGTGCAGTGATATAGGCTTGGGGAAGAGTGGCTGGAGACCTGCCTAGTAGAAAACGACCTGGGCGTGTTAGTCAACTGTCAGCTGAACATGAGCCAGCAGTGTGCCCAGGTGGTCAAGAGGGCCAACAGCATCTTGACCTGTATCAAGAACATGAGTTCTTGAGCATGGTGAGTAGGACTCAGGAGGTGATTGTCGCCCTCTACTAGGCTTTGGTGAGGCCCTGTCTCAAGTACTGTGTCCAGTTCTGAGCCCCTTACCACAAAAAAAGACATTAAGGTGCTGGAGTGGGTCCAGAGAAGGGCAACAAAGGTGGTGAGGGGTCTGAAGAGTAAGCCTTATGAGGAGAGGCTGAGGTAGCTGGGGTTGTTCAGCCTGGAGAAAAGGAGGCTAAGGGGAGACCTTATTACGTTCTACAACTACCTGAAAGGAGGCTGTAGAGAGGTGGGGGTTGGTCTCTTCTCCCAAGACACAGGTGACAGGACAAGAGGAAATGGCCTCAAGTTGCACCAGAGGAGGTTCAGATTGGGTATCAGGAAAAAAATTTACACTGAAAAGGTTATTAAGCATTGGAATAGGCTGCCCAGGGAAGTGGTTGAGGCACCATCCCTGGAAGTATTTAAAAAGACTCATTGACATACTGCTTACTGATGTGGTTTGGTGATGGGTAGTTGTGTTGGTGGGTGGTTATTTTATGAGGTTTGGTTTGGGTTTTTTTTGTTTGGTTGGGTTTTTTTATCAGATTTAGGTTGATGGTTGGACTAGATGATCTCAAAGGTCCCTTCCAACCTAGATGATTCTATGATTCTATGATTAAGTCAGTCTATTGTCTTTTCTCTAGCCACAGAGGCAAACAATGTCCTGAAGGGATCAAGTCAGAGACTACTGCACTGAATTGTTCTCTGACATAGACTGTAATTCTATTCACTGTGAGTGAATAAAACTTTTTAGCCTAAATTTTCCTAGCCTTATGCTGATGTTTAGGATTCCTATTGATTAGGCCCACAAAAAATATGGTCATCAGTATAAGTAATGATGGTTGGGGTAACACGGTTTTGGTACTGTCTGCATTATCTTATTAATATAAAGGGATTTATCCAAATTGTTCTTGAAAAAGTATGTAGACTGCACAACCTCCCAGCAGGTACTGGCAGTACACTCTTAGATGCCTGAAACTGCCCCTTCTCCAGCTCAGAGCAGCCCAGCTGCCCAAGCCCCTCCTTACAGGGCAAGTACTCCCCAACTTGTCCAGCCAGGGGTCCTATGCTGAGCTTGTCCCAGTTTACCCCTGTCCTCCTTGCACTGGGGTCTCAAAACTGGACACAGTGTTTCAGGCACCTCAATAAGCCTCAGCTCTGTCTGTGTGCTTTGAGTAGAAGTCCTTACTGAAGGGGTTATTGCTTCCCAGAGTATCGTCTTCTACAAAATCTGTCTAATCCAGAATCTGTTTAGAGAAAGCAACACAAATCATCTGGTAGTATGGACAAGTGGAAAGTCTTTTGCCTGATTTTAAACCTAGGAATAATTGTTCAAAACAAATTTCTAATTATCAAAGGCTAAGCTAACACTCCAGTTGTGATATCCTTTCCCTTTTTGTGAGTTCACCAAACTGAAAAGAATTGCTAGAAAAATGTAAGGGAAAATAACTAGAAAATCTATGCCACATGAGTACATTAGATGAATTACCTGTTCCTTTGTACAGGAAAAAATCTGTTATGTTCGGAGGTTCAGTCCTCTGGTTTAATGCTCCATCCTGTTTTGTCTAGCCAGCTCTTTGCACAGGATGCTCTGTGACACCTCTGAAATCCTTTTAGTGTCATTCTGATCTTTTTTCTCATTTCCATTGTATATTACATCATTTTTGTAGAAAAAAACCCCACACAAAAAAAAAAAAAAGAAAAAAACACCAGAAATTTATACCTTATGGAAGGAAAAGTTTTAACTTCAGGAAGAATGCCTAAAGAAACTACTTTGGACCTGGCCAAGTAGTTTCTTTAGGAAAAAAAAAAAGATTATTTTTCAGATTTTCTATTAATATTTTTTTTATTTCTCTATATTTTAGAAGCATTCATCATGTTTTGAATTATTTTAGCTTTCTCTGTAAAGTACAAAACTGATCCTGTGTATACCATGAGCAAATGAATGTTTAATTTTCCAGTACAGATCATTAGTTTAAACAAATATTGGGGGTCTTGCATTGATTGTTATATTTTATACAAATGAGCATCAATTCTCCCCTTTTACAATCCTGTTTAAGTCCCATATATATTTTCTAGAAAATTTCTTGTGGTTCCAATTTTTTATCCATTACATCAATAATTGCATTATAGGCATGAGTAACAAATTTTGTTATATCAAGTGCATTTAGCATAAAGTGCTCTATCCCATTAGTTAAGGGTGGTGTATTCAGATATCTATGAATGGAAATGAACCTACGCTGCATTTGATAAAAAAACCCAACAAAACAAACTGTATTAAGAAGAGAAAATTGGATCTTGAATTGCTTGAAATCTTGAAAGGATTTAAAATAATATGAATCAGAAAGATCACCTATAAAATTAACACTGCTTACCTTCCAATTATTGAAATCTGAATTACCATAGAAAAGTGGTGAAAAAGGGCTTTGCCTCAAGGATTCAGGATGCCAAGCTCTTTCATTGGGAAAAAGGATAGCCCTTGGTCTAGGTATTTTTCTGAGGCTAAAAGATGGATTCAGTTCTGTGGTGTTATGTTTGGCCCAGGTTCCTCTGAGTCTTGTCTTCCTGTTACTACAGTACCTATGGCCAAAATACTCACCTTCAGGGGGGAAATTTTCATCGCCTCCCTGCTAAAAGTTTTCTGTAGGGAATGCTGGATTCTTAACCACATTGAAGCACTGAGCACGAAAGCTATGAAGCAGGGGAGAAACTGAGGCAGCAGGCACTGCCCACAGCCTTCACTCCTCTCCAGTGTTCTTTGCTGGTGGGTCAGTGGACAGCTTTTGAGAAGGGCTCCTTTCAGAGTGGCTTATTTTTCTTTTCAGTGACAGGTACAAATACAAGCACAGCAATGAGGAATGCTTAAAATAATTTCTGAAAAAAAAAAAAAAATCTGCTCTTATTTCATAGTCAGAAATGATGTGATGGACCGAGTGCTTCATGCTCCACTAACTTATACCTTTATACTAATGCCCCACTGCATAGAGCAGTCTAGAGGATGGATTGATGAACTGGAACTTCTGAAGATTCAATTTCTGTTGGAGTGTTTCATCACATATACTTTTTATTTTAAACTTGAAATAATGGGCTGGCAGCTATGTTTTGTGCACTTCTTTACACTTGGTTAGAGCAATTTGGGCACTCAGATGCCTTCATACAGAGTGAAAGTTCACCACTTGCTTGACAATAAGAGACCTTGTCCTATTTGTTATTGTGTTAACATAACAGTGTTTCATGAATGGCTAAGTAGCTCTCTTTTCAACAGCTTTATAGCTATGGTGATATGACACTTATTTCCCTAACATCCACCATATAATGAAAAGCCGTGATTGGCTCTTCTCTCCCCCAGCCCAGCTAGGTGTTATGCTACTCCTCCAGCTCTGGGCTGTCCTGCTGTGGCAGGGGTGAGCGCCGCAAGGCAGTAGGAAAGCGACACTATTAGTCAGCTCTGTCTTGCCTGACCTTAGTGACCAAGGCTGGAGTTAAAAGCAGGGTAGTTGTGTATAAAGCAAAGTGCTACAGACATGTTAATAGCTTCCTCTCCCCACCCACTGTATCAGTGGAGATGCCACGTTCTCTAATGCCTCAGTGGTAACCTGCTGGCTTTTGATTTCACTTTGTATGAAATGAAATCCCAAATTAGAGGTTAGTTTAAAGTTAATTTAGAGTCCTCATAGTAAAGGGAAAGTTCAAACAGGTTTCAAGAAAAGCTACAACTGTGCTATTGTTGAGAGGTTGTCGTGGTTTGGCCTCAGACGGCAACAAAGAACCACGTGGCAGCCACTCGCTCCAAAGCCCGTCCACGGTTAGGAGGGCAAAATCAGAAGAAAAAGGCAAAACTCGTGGGTTGGGATAAAAACAGTTTAACAGAGCAACAAAACAGCAACAAATAACACAAGTAAAGAAGTATGAAAACACGACCACAATGCCGACTGCTCACCGACTGCACCTGGCACCATCTCCGACCACCAGGTGTGCACCTCCCTCCCCAACTTCCTGTCCCCCTCCCTTCCCCGGCCAGCTCCTGTTCCCCTCCCCCTGCCCGGCCAGCTCCCCACTACCCGCTGGGCATGGCTCACATGGGATGGAATACCTGTGCCCTGCTAGGAGAATTAACCCTGTCCCTCCTGGAACCAGGACAGAGGTGCTCTGGAGATAAGGAAGGGGCTGTGGAGTATGAATATATCCCATATTTGTGGTTTCAGGTGTCTGGATCTATATGCGAATATGTATCTAAATGTGACACTCAACTATGACTATATGCATAATTTTTACTTATTAATATGCTGTATATGGTTATTTGTGGTATAAATATCTCCCTTTGCGTTTATTCACTGTATTTTCTTATTTTCTGTATGAAGGCCGTGGCATCCAGCTTGACCTGTCTTCCATCACAGACCATAATGTAGCATGGGAGAAACCCAAAGTGACTTTTTCCTTCCTTTTTGAAATAACTGCAGTTCTTTCTCCCAGTAGCAATCCTCCTGGTCAATAAAGCTTAGTGTGAAAATCCAGAGGTTAAATTCTGCCAGAAGGAGTTTAACGGTAGCAGGATTTCCTTCTTGTTTATATGCACGAAGTTTAAGTGGAGCATTGAGCATCTGGATTTTGAAGTGTGCTGGTCACTTAGCCTTGTTTGGAGAGGTACACACATTGTATGCTTTTCTTAGGCCAATGAAAGTAAAACTTAGAAAAAAACACACTGTTGGTCCTACTTAAGGATTTCAGCTTCTCTTCTGTTTTGTGCAGGGGCTGGTCTTTGACTTTTGCTGTTGCATAAGCCATCTCCAGGCACCATCACAGCGGAAGCTACACAGCATGAGTGAAAATTTTGCAAGGCAGTGCACTGACAGTGAAGCGATGTAGTTTACATTATAGTGCTCAAAATGAGCCTGTCACCAGGTTGACCAAGGCGAAGCAGTTCACCTGCATCTGTCAAGAGGAGCAAACTGTCTCAAGAACTGGTATTGATTAAGATTTGATTGCAAATATGTATATTTTTCCTTACTTCTTTTTCTCTTCCTACAAAACTTAAAAAGCTAGTGGGTCTCTAACAGTTGTTGAGAAAAGCCTGAAAATGCAAGCTGGGTGCACACTGCAGGCTCAAAGCCCAGAAGGCAAATGAATTGTACCTTGTAAGACACCTTAAAGCCATATTTTAAAGCAAATTTAATGGTGTCTAGGAGATTGACTTGTGAGTGTTGTGAGTAATTGGTATAGGTATGACAACATGAGGCATTCCTGTCTGCTAATTTACCAAAATAGGGCTATTGCCCTTTTGAGATGTTCATGGAAGCCGTTCAGCTCTCTCTATCATGAGCAAATTTCATGTGATGCAAAAAAACACTTATTCATACTTAGAGAAAAGCAGTACTTAGTTCACATTCTAGCTCACATCATTCTGACTTTGTTTATACTTGGACATTCATCTGAACATGGGAAGAACAGTTATGTTAGTCTCCAAGGTTTGGATGCTGCAGTGAATTCCTGCCATTGATCAAAGACAGTGATATTGGTCTCGGTTTATGTGTTGATTGTTATCAGCTACAAAATCACAGAATTTTATGGGTATCTAATTCACTGTAATGAGAAAGGAGGCCACAGACCCAGCACACATTGTCTTTATCTTCATTTTAGCCACTTATTGGTTCATGGTTTGACAAGCAGTCATTTTCTCCTAAGAAACAAAATATTTCCATATTTCATATTTCCAGGATAAATGTGTTCATTTCACCTGCTGTATCCATGTGTATAAACTCACAATATTTATTATTTGAAGAATAAGCATAGTAGAAACCTTTACTGGGGACATTTGAGCTCTTTAATTTCTGGGACACACAGGACAGTCCACAATACAGTCATACAAATGACTGTCAAGAAGCAGTCTATAGATATATCTCTCAGTATCCTTTTGTGTGGCTGTGGAATCAATGCTTCATTGTCATGGGAATCACAGATATATGGGGCTGGAAGGTATCTGCAGACATAAGCTAATTCATTCCCTATCCTGACTGTACATAAAACAAACCTGACATATCTCACTTGTTCCTAAAAACCTTCAGTGAAAGAGAATCTGCAACCTGCCTCAGTGAACTATTTCAGCCTTTAACTGCCCTTTCAATTGGAAACCTTGTAGCCTGAATCTCCTTTGCTGCAAATTATATTGCTTTCTTCTTGTACAAATCCCACTCAGGCCCTGAGAATAATTGATCGCCATACTCTTTCTAACAAGCTCTATATATTTGAAGACGTTATCACACTTCCCCTCGGTCTTCCCTTTTCCAGACTAAACAAATCCAGCTCCTTCAACCTTTCCTTGTAGGTCACGTTTTCCAAACCTCTTATCATTCCTGTTACTCTCCTCTGGATTCTCTCTATATTGTCTGCATCTTTCCTGAAATGTGGTGACCAAAATGAGAAACATTATTCCAGCTGAGTTCTGAGCAACACCCAAGGAGAATAGCACATCACTTCCAATAGCTTATACACAACATCCCTGACTTCCACTCAAGTTCCAGACTTTCTTCCAAGACCAAGAAATAATTTAGTTTGTGGTCCACTTGTGTTTTTTACATTAACATTGCCTGTTTATTCCTCATTTAAGAATTGCTCATACATTTTAGTGTTTTGTGTGTGTATTGATGGCGTTTCATATTCACTTGTGACTGCTTCTCCAGGACTTGATGAAAGACTTGTATTCTGACTGAACTGCCAAAATGCTTTACAGTTCTTGTTTCATTCCAGTTACTCTTCGGACATTATCTTCAAATGCCAAGTATAAAAAATATGTGTCCTCCATCCCACCATCAAGATTGTCAGTGAAAATCATACTGGAACAAAAAGGCACACGGACGGACTCCTGCAGAGTCCTATATGGAATACCCTCCAGTCTGGCAGAGAATCGGTACTAATAATTAAGTTCTGTTTTTCAACCACTTGGTTACATATCTTTTCATGAAATCGTCCAGACCACATTTCTCTTCCTTGCTTATGAGAACAGTATGCAGAGCAGTGTTGAAAGCCCTACTGAAGTCAGGATTTATCAAATCTTCTGCCTTCTACTATGCTGTTATCCAGTCATCCTGTCAAAGAAATAAATTAGATTGATGTGATCTGTTATTGATAAATCTATGCTGGCTCTTTCTTTTCACCTTGTTATCTTCTTGGTGCTTTCAGCTGGACCATTTCATAGTTTGCTGTTGTGCCTTTCTGGCTGTCATTAACGGGGCTGTAATTCCAAGGTCCTCTTATGCTTTTTAAAACATTGTTATATTTGCCCTTCTCAGTCCCCTGGAACCTCCCCACTACTTGACAAAATCTTGGACACAATCACTGATGGTCCAGAGATTACTTCATAGAGATCGTTACCTCCTGGTGGCTGGATACCATTTGGCACTGTAAACTTGAATACATATAACTTGTGTAAATACTGGGTCTTTAACCTGATTTAATGAAGATTTTGTTGTTTTTCTTCTTAATATGTTGCTGATACTATCATATGAATATGATATTTTCATGAACAAAACATTGGGTTTATGTTTGTGTTTTTTTTTTCTTTTTTTTTTTTTTCTGCCATGTTGAAACCTATGTTTGAAAG
>VZTM01021967.1:7351-43423 GCA_013400555.1 Jacana jacana | reverse complement strand
CTCCAGGAACCTCCTGGATTGTCTAAATCATTTCCATTGTGTTTCAAACTGCAGTATCAAGCAGCTGTGTGATGGTCAGATTTGGGGAGGATATTGAAGAAGTCACCATTCCTGGAAGAGGATAGCCTAAACCTCTCTAATGGATTTGCATACAAGTTGGACACTGACCTACTTTAGCACCAAGCTCTGTGTATCTTTAAAGAACAAACTGTAAACTTTTAGAGTGAAGTCCTCTCAGTGAAGATAAACTCAAGGGATGTTTCTCTGCCTTTCCTAATAAGGAAGCTTTTAATTCAGATGTTTGACTGAAGTCAGCCTGAACAGATTTTATTACATAATTCTTTGTCTGAGGGAAACAATGAGGTCCTCAAATTATCTGAACAGACACAATGCTGGGAAATGAAGTTTATCATAAGCAATAGGAAGATACTGTGAAAATTATTGGTTAAAAAAGTGACAGCACGTTGGTGATGCACAAAAGGTAGAGGTGTGGAAGGAGGTGGAAGTTTGTGTTTACTTTAGCATGTCAGCCTGAGCCCCATCACGCTGCTTCTGATCAACACAGCGTTTAGCAAAGCTGTTGGAAGGAAAAGGACTTTACAAAGATGAATGGAGGGGTGGGGTGGGTCTGGATAGTAAAAGAAAACTAAAGTAACAGGTGACAATCTTACTAGTTTTAGGGGTTTACTGATAACCTCTATCATAGTGAGAAGTAGAGCAGCACAGGCAAAACTTGTTTAAGGGAACATTTCACTGGTAGAAGAGGGTCTTGGGCAAAAATTGAAGCTATTACTTTCATGCAGAAGCACAGGAGAAGTCACAGCTAAATAATTTGCACACAATATTGCATACCTGTGTCTAGATGGAAAGCTAAAATGATCATGTTTGCTGTGGTCACACAGGTTAGTGAAGTGAAGGTGAGGTATTTAACATAAACTATGTGTTGCAGAGTAGATCAAAGGGGCAGAGTGAACTGTATAAGTAAAGAGCAGGGGGAAAATGAGAGATTTAAGCGAAGAATTTGGTACTGAGCATACAAGAAACAAACCATTAATGCTGAAGAATCATAGGCCCCTGCCTCCAATGCTTGCAGAGAGGAAAAAATCTCAATGTGTTATTGAAAGGCTTGCATAACGTCTGATACAGGGATGACTGAGGAAGCTTCCCTATGTACCAGATCAAGAGGGCAGTCATTGACTCTTCCCAGTAACATCTTCAGAAAGCACCTAGCAACAAAGATGGTCCCTGTTCATATAAGTTCCAGTTTTCCTGTTACTTTAATCTCCAAATTAGACCTTTAGAATTATCCTGTGATTACTTCACTGACACGCTATGACTTCAGATGTGCCAAAGACAAGTCACCATTTGGAAGGAAGAAGCGATTGTGATAGGTATAGGCAGAAATGAGGAATAGATACAGAACTACAGCATCTTGAATGTTACTGCTAAGCCACCCAAATGGGATCTATGCTTATTTCCAGACTAGTTACTGTAAAGTCCCACCATCTCTTACCACTCTTGGCAGAGGCTGCTATAGAAAATTATCAGGTAGATATAAGCATGTTTAGTCATAGTATTACTGATGACAGTGTGAAAAAAAAGGGACCACAAGCCATCAGCAGTGGTGAACACCTGGACATCACCTGGACAACAGGCACCTATCTGTTTCGTGCAGCAATTTCTTCAATTCAAAGTCTCCCATTTATTTGTTTCTCCCATCAGGAAATTGTCAAGGAATAATAGAAGAGCACCACCATAGAGAAGTAAACAGCTTTATTCCCTTGGGACCCCATTGTCAGTATCTCCCAAAGACTACCACATAAACCATCTGGATCTGATGAGGAGGGAGGTGAGGTGAGGCTTCTGGCTCCAGTGAGCTTACATGCTTTATGCTTCTCTCGATGCCCTGAGGATTCTTGTGTTAACAGCAATTTGAAGCATTCCCCAAGAGGAAGACCGCAGGATTATTTCACCTTTATTCCTGGAGAAGGAGATGCTGCTCAGCATTGAATCATAGAATTGTTTAGGTTGCAAAAGAACTTTGAGATCGTCAAGTCCAACCGTTAAAGTGTTATTGCCACAGAGACCAGATTCAGTGTAGGTAAGACTATGCTGGGGAAGGGATCTGGAGCAAGAAAGGCTGAGGAAAAGCCCTTTTGGAGGCTTTTGGATGCTGGGAAAAGCCCTGGGTGGAGCCAGCACATCCCCTTGTTGATCAAGTCCCCAGGGTATAAGAAGCGTCTGGGAGGGCAGAGACTAGTTTGTACCCACACAGCACTGAGTGAGGAACAGTGCCCCTGTGTGTGTCCCGGCAGCTGACGGTAGCTTGTACAGCTTGTGCTGAGCCTCTGCCTGTGTACAAGGTAAGTTCACTCCTAAGTTGTTAGAGGACTTAAGGCACTCATCCTAGCTGACCCCCAATTTGCAAGGCATCAGTTGCTGGTAGACAGCCAGCCATAGCAGCTACCTGGTTGAAGGTGGTTGCTGGAAAAGCTGTGGGCACTCAGAGGCCCCATGCAAATGTGTGGGCATCCAGGCCTCTGGCTGCAGAGAGTGCCAGAGCCTGGCACTTGAAATGGAGAGTGGTGGAGACAACACCTGTGTCAGGTGCGAGCAGGTGAATGACCTGCTTGGTCAAGTGGATGAGCTAAAGGAGTAAGTGGAGAGGTTGAGGGAGTGTGAGAGAGAGATTGACTGGTAGACCCACTCCCTGAGAGAAAGGGAACAGATCAAGGCCCCACATAAATCAGAGGACCCCATCCCTTCTCACCAGGCAGCAGGAGGAGATCTCAGGGAAGGGGGGAATGGGAACAGGTCTCTGCTCTGGGAAGCAGGTGAATCCCCTCCTGGCCCATCCCACCTTCCCAGTTACCCTTGCAGAACAGGCATGGAGTCCTGCAGGAGGAACTGGCTGTTGGAGAGGACGATGGCACACCCAGGCTGGAAATGCCAGAATGATCGAGTCACTGTAGACCTGGCATCGGAGCTGCCTCCAAAAGGAAAAGCAGGCGGGTCATTGTGGTGGGTGACTCTACTGCAGGGGGGCAGAAGGACCAAATGCTGTCCTGACTCACTTCACAGGGAAGTCTGCTGTCTCCCTGGGGCACAGGTTAGGGATGTGTTGGACAATGTTCCTGCCCTCTGATTATTACCCCCTTTTAGTATTTCAGATGGGTAGTGATGAAGTGGGAGAAGGAGCCCAAAATCAATTAAAGCAGATTTTAGAGCCTTGGGACAGCTGCTTAGGGATCAGGAATGCAAGTTATCTTCTCTACCCTTCCCGTGGCAATCATGAATGAAGACATTAACAGGAAGAGGCAACAAGTCAACTTATGGCTCTGGGACTGGTGTTCAGCGCTGCACAACCTTTTGTCTTTCTCTCTTCCCTGTGCTTCCCTCACTGAGAATATTCACAAGTTTGAATTTAATCCCACAAATAATTGCAGGTGGGTTGGGTTTTTTGTGATGAGGCAGCATTTTCAGGGGGAAAAAATAATTTGATCTTTTAAATTTTAAATGTTTTGTTTAAAACCTTAATATGTTCAATTATAATTAAAAAGCCCGATTATTAAAAAAGTCAGTTGAGTGAGACTGATGATTCACAGATAGGTTAAACCACAGATCTGATAAGGCTGATTGATGTATTGCCATGGTATATAAATACTTGCAGGAACTCTAAATGAGCTGCCACCTCTAGACTGCGGGTGTGTATTCTGAAACTTTGGCTCAGGCACCAGAAAGCTCCTCACAGTGAATATAATCAAAGGGCACTATCCTCTTGCTACCCTGCTCTTGACTGCAGAGGTGGGTCATTCCATGTCAGCTCAGAGATGCCCCTGCTCTGCAGTGCAGTGCACCCCTTATATGCTTTGCTGAAGACTGTTCTTGAAGTCCTAAGACCTCAAAAACCAAGTCATTCAAAGACAAGATGGGCTTTTCAAGTTACATTTTATTTATTTATTTATTTATTAAAGTCAGCTTTCAGAGCATAATCTGCTATTTTAGGCCTCACATATATACACCTGTGATTTAAGTATGGTTTCAAAAGAAGCACGGCCAGCAGGTTGAGGGAGCTGATTCTGCCCCTTTAGTCTGCTCTGGTGAGACCCCACCTGCATTGCTGCATGCAACTCTGGGGCCCTCAATGCAAGGATGTGGTCCTGCTGGGGTGAGTCCAGAGGAGACGGACCATAAAGATGATCAGAGGGATGGTGTACCTCTCCTACAAAGACAGGCTGAGGGAGTTGGGGTTGGTTGTTCAGCCTGGAGAAGAGAAGGCTCCAAACAGACCTTATAGCCCCTTTCAATACCAAAATGGGGCTACAGGAAAGATGAGAAGGGAATTCTTTATCAGAAAGTGTAGTGATGGGACAAGGGGTAATGGTTTTAAAATGAAAGAAGGGAGATTGAGATTAGATACTAGGAAGACATTCTTTCCTATGAGGGTGGTGAGACACTGGAACAGGTTCCCCAGAGAAGTTGCGGATGCCTCATCCCTCAAAGCATTGTCTGGGGCTTTGAGTAATGTGGTCCAGTAGAAGGTGTCCCTGCCCATGGCAGGGAGCTGGAACTAGATGACCTTTAAGGTCACTTCTGACTCTTACCCATTCTATGATTCTATCATGTCTTATTTTACACCTTGAGCACTTTTATTAAGATACAAAATGGTACCTACAGACTAAGACTGACTACAACAACCTATTGCTTTGCCAAATATCAAACTGGTACCGTTACTGTTTCTACTCTTGTACCCAAAGATAAAAAAAAACAATGAGGGTATTTATAGTCAGAAAGGAGAACTAGACAGTAGGCTTGATTTGTTCTCTCTACACTTTAAACTCAAAATAGCATTATCTTAAAATCTGTGTTACTTTCAATTTCTCGTGGTACAAGACAGGTGATGATAAGGAGTTATCTCTGTAAATTTTTGCACTTTACCCTTCTTACCCTTCAGTTTCTCTCTTTCAATCCCTCCTCCTCAACAGATTCCCACATACATGAATCACAGGAAAACAAACAAAGAACGGAACAAAACCTGCCATTCAGACTGAACACAGAATTCAAATCTGAAGGATCAGAGCATATCACCACAATAAGTTTATTACCGCAGTCAGATACTAAGTCCCTATTAAAAGAGACTATAAAACTCAACTATTTTATGCCTCTTTTTTTTAAATCCAAGGCAAGTTTTTCAGATGGATATTGATATCTGATATCGGTCCCATAAATGCAATACACAGGGAACCACATTCAGAAATTAAATGCAAATAAGGTTTTTAAGAAAAGCTTTGTTAAATGCCTAGAGTGTGCCTGAATATGGAGAGTTCACATATGATTTCTTTAGGAGCAAAGAAAGAAGTAGCCTTGTTAAAAAACAATAACATTTACAAGCAAAATAGGGATAGTCTCTTTGTATTCTATACAGATTTGTTTAATTTTATAACAAGATATTGAGAGTTATGCAGATATAATGCTACACTTATCTCACACTGAAAAGGTTTTGAAACGATTAAAGAAAAGGAAATTACGCTAGCAAAAATCCCGTTTCTGACGTTGAAAGTTTGCTGTTGCATTTATTTGATTATGTTGAAGCCAGGTCTGTAACTAAACCCTACTGTAAATTCTCAAATTTCATAATTCTTTGGTTAACTTGACAGCAGATCTTTGTGTTCTGCTGTCTACAACACTGATATCTTCAGCAATACTCTGGAAACAAATACCCAGATGAAACTCCATCAGATTGCAATCCCATGTTTTCTCATGTGTTTTTTCTTTGTCTCCAATGCCACCCGAGAATTTTTTATTCCTCTCCTATACACAATTTGGATTAACTTCCATTAAGGGACTAATTCCTCAGATGGTATGTTTCTGAGTAGTTCCATTGATGTATGCCAATTACACCAGCTGACAAACAGCCACTGCATTACAAAAAAAAATAATCCATATTTTTAATGACTCCCTTGCTGTCCTCCTCGAATGCGTGTATGTCATGACATACAGCTTTCTACCATCTGCACCTCTTCCTTTATATATATCTGCATTTTGTATTAGAAATTGCTTGGTGTGAGGTATCTTGCCATTTGACATAGCAGCAGGGCTGGGGGGCGGGGAGTGTAAGTGCTGATCATTAGATTATTGCTGAAGTATTCTCTCATTTCCTCCCCTCCTCCCTCTGTTCCCTGGAGACACAGGTGTTAATAAAATCAAACAACATGAAAATGGGTAAATTATTGCAAGCTATGAACACCTCCATTGTGCCATGCCTCACTAGTTTCCAATACCACCTCATTCTTGAGACAACCGAAGAAAAGATGCAATTTCATCCTGTAGACTGGGGGGTATAAGGAAAGGACAAAAGAGACAAGATATTGCAATCCAAAGGTCAGTGACCCACTCCCTTGTATAATTATAGCATTTCATTTATATCCTACCAATCCGTCTTTGGATGGCTGATAGTAAATTAGTAGCTAAAAAAGGGCAATTTAAAAAATTCCTTGATAACTAGTAACTGAGCTCTAAAGCTGGATCATCATATAAGGAGAAGACCACAAGCAGTCGCTTGTAATTTAGTTCCTAAAAGTAATTAAAATATCATACTCAAGGAGTCAGGTCAGATCTAGATCTGCATCTCACTGCTGTACTTCCAGAATCCTGAAAACAGATTTAATCCTTATTCTAAAAACCACAGGAATTTCGAAGAGCTTCAAGGCTCTGAACCATTCATGACTGCAGTATACATGCAACTGAGTCTGCCGTGGTGGATGCGCTTTATACCTTCTTAGGATGTAGGCAGAATGTTTTTGTGCTGCATTCCTCATTTTCCATGATAAAGCTCCCACTAAACTGTGTTCTTCCATTGCATTCTCCCAAGAAGGTTTCATGCAGTAACAAAAACTGAGTAGGAACATCACTGTTGAAGTTTTTGCTAATATATATTAACAGATTTGATGCTTGCATTTGGTCCCCCCTCTAGGAACTGGGCAAAGCTTAGGCTAGTGCACCATGTAGGGTCTTAATACTTCTTTACAGTCACAACAGAATTTAAAAAAAAAAACCAAAACAAAAATAGATCAATCCTACTAAGGAGATAGTTCCAGTCTTGGGTTATGACATTTGGCACTTAAGAACTTCAGTGATTTAGCTCGCTTTTAGTAAGGAGTGGAAGCCAACAATTTAACAGTCTGCTAGCCATGGTTACTGGAGGAAGATCATACAGCTCTTTACATTACCCTTTACCAAACAGCCAGACAGGCACAATAGCAAAAAATTCTAGACTTGTGGAACTGATCAAAGAATCACTCAATTTCTATCTACCCAGTAGATCATACAATGCCAATGACTTACCAGGCTCACTCTCCACAGCACAGCAATGTTTCACACTTCAATGCAAGAAACAGAAATGCTATATATTACACAATATTAAGAGAAACCAAAAGGGAAATAATGCTCTCTGAAGGGATGGTGAAACAGAACAAATCAAGCACTACCTGCTAAGAATACTGGAAACTTAACTATTAAGGCCAAATACCCCTGAGAGTGCCCATCCCTATACCTGCTGGCACCCAATCGCAGGTCACACCCACGTTGCATTTACATTCTAAATATTGACCAGAACTTTGGATTCAAGACTACAGCTTCTAAGGAAAAAACCCCAACTGATACCAATCCACTTGCAAAGCTGTCTGTCTATATTTATTTCAGCCAGGCCACAGTAGTTAATATTTATGAGGCCAAGTGAAAGAAGGATGCTCATAGCAAAAAGGGAATTATGAAAACACAGGAATGTGTGAAGATGCCAACGGGACTGAGTGAATGGCACCTGAGACACAGCTGCAGCAGACACATGGAAGTGAGAAAAGGACAGGACAATGGTATGTATGTAGCTTCCTACACGTACCAGCACTGAAATACCTTTTTTGTGCTCTGTTCCATGTGCAGTCCAGGAGAAGTCTTGGTACTTGTACTGAATACGTTTACCATCACTTATTTAATGGGTTTATTTGATGGTTAGAGACACCAGCATCTGAGACATCTCTGATTTCAGGCTAATCAAAGTAACAGTGGCTGGCACATGTTAACTTCCCAGCAGTAAGTACTAGATCTGCTATGGGTTTTAAATGTGCATGTGTTGCATATTTCTGGATTTATATCTTACATGAATATGACTAATAAAAAAATAGAAGAAGAGGAGAGCTCTGGAAAGAGCTCATCAACAGTATCTTCAGGTAAAAAACCATGAAAAATAGGTGGTTTTGATCTGCAGAATGTGAAGCGTATGAAGTACAACAATTAAAACAGAAGGGTAGATACTTTGAACTCATTAAAATTTCTTTTGAAGATGAAAGTCATTAGATTTCAATGAGAACTTGGAGCAGAAGCTCACATTGACATGAGAATATTTAACCTGTAGTCTACAGTGCTTCAAGCAATTGATAGTATGATAAATAATTGCTGGGCTGTAGTAACCACATAGAAGGAAAAAAAGGATTACCCTAATCAAATACAGTCAGCGTGGTGTTGCCTGTCTCTGTGCTCCACATTTCATTTTGAATTGTTCAGAAGTTTGCAGTTATAAAGACGGAAATCCTGAGTTCTTAAAGAGGAAATTGTAAAGGATTTCTTTTCCTGTCACCTCCAAGAAAACTTTGATAATACTCAGGGTCAGTTCTTCAGCTGGCACAATCAGCACAGCTGTGTTGAAGCCAGTGGATCATTGCCAATTTATAACAGCTGAATGTCTGGTCTTACTACAGGGACAAGCCTATTTTACAACTTTTTCCTCCATGCTCCTACCTCCTCTTTATTTTTATTCTTTACATTAAGGACATTAATAGTCAAATACAGTATTTGTTGTCAGAAATACCCATTCTCCTCCTCTTCAAGATACAAAACCTTGTATTTTCATGTTAGTGAGTTGCACTACTGATTAAGTCTCATTCATATTCCACTCTCATTACAGAGCACGAGCCGGGATCGTGCTTTATCATACAGTTATTTTTTACAGTAGATGTTGTAGATAAAAGGGAGCTTGCTCCCACTCAGTGCTCAGAGCTGAAAAAAACACAAATAACAATGTTAACAGGGGCCTAGAGCAGAGATAATAGACCCTCCTGAAAAAGCAGAGCAAGCTTGTGTTAAATTGCAGTACCCATTGTAAACAGTTACAGTTAGTTCACTGCAAAGAAAGGAGAAGGATGGGAAAAGGGAAGGCATTTGCACAAGAAGGTTCCATGCCAGAAGTCAATGGCAAACCCAGGATTACCTGTTCAGTGCTCATGCAATCTGGAGTGAAACCCCGGTGTGCCCATCCTCACAACAGAAGCCGGTGTTTGTACAGTAATCAATTCATAAAGACAGTGGGGAAATTCCCCCCCTCCCCAAGCATTTCCTACTCAGCCTCTGCATTATCCTAAACACTCAGACCCTGAATATACAGTGCTCAGCTATTTTCTGCCAAGACCTCTCTGCACCTTGGGCAGCCCAATCCCAACATAAAATACTCCTATAGAAGAAGAACCCAACTTCCTTTGAGCACACAGGTAGTTTCTGAGGACCCTGCACTAAGAGATCCCCTCTGAAGGCGAGGTAGGCAGAGGTTTCATTTCATTAAGAACACACATCACACATTTCACACTTTTCTAATCCTAGGCAGTGTTTCCTTTACCCTAGAATTATTTATTTTAACAAAGAGATAAAACCTTTATATTTAATCTTTAGTTGGAGAGTGCACCTGGTGCCAGCAAGCAGTGGCCCACCACCCTGTAGTGCAAGATCTGTGGGATAGATGGGTGCAGCCCCCCAACACTCCCCAGTGCGGCCCACTCACCTGCAACTGGTTCACTTCTCAGGCACACCTCTCCATGGCCCCACTGCTCCCTGGCTCTGAGCTGCATGCTTTTCCTTCAGACCACACTCAAAAATGGCACCTTCCAGTCACATTCCTGCTGCCTTACTCCACAGCTATCTCTCATTAAGGTAACGAGGTGCACAGCACCCAGGTGTTCTCAGGGGCACAGCTCCTATTCTCTGTTTACTACTTCCCTCCTAGTATTGGTAGGGAATCAACTCCACTGCAGTCAACTCCACAAAAACAAAACCCCAAGTTCTGCAAAGCGCTTATTTAGGAAGGAAAAAAATTATCCTGCATATATTGAAAAAAGCTGTTCCATGGAGCTGCTGAAAAAAATTTGATGTACAGAGTCTCGTGGGGGCGATTGCTTCTGTGACTGTTCTACAGTAAGAGTAGTACAGACCAGGCCACGGCAGTGGGTCACTACCCTAAAGCTTTGCCCCAGTACCTGGCAAAAGTTCCAGTTGAACAGTGCGCTCTGCACTTGCAAACACGGATAAAATAGGTTTTAGTAACATCAATAAAACTTCTCCAGAAGTCAGCAGAAAAATGACTTGCAGAATTTAAAACTCCAATTATTACTTTAAATGATACAAGCAACTTGAACACTTTCTTGAATATACTCAAAGATAAAAATGTTTTCCAATATTTGAGAGGAATGAAGGAAAAATGAAGAAAAAAAGGCTAAAAATATTAAAGTAAACCCACATAAACCCCTCCCATTACACTACTGAGTGGCTGTTTAAACACTGCATTTGAGATCATTACCACAAAATAAAGATATTCCTTTGCTGGTTTGTTACTATATAGCCCTACAACCAGACTATCTAGGACTAGACTTGGAAACAGAATTCAGGCACACTATAGCATTTAATGTTCAGAAAATCCTTTGCCCTTGTAGTATTCATCATCCTATTACGGTAAAATTTACCCGGTCAAATTCTGCTCTTACTTGAGCTCCACATCTGTCGACATAGCGTGTACAAGGCATACATCAAGGCAGCATTTAGCTCAGCACAGGGAGAGATTTGGTATTTGAGATACATTTTATCTTTTGAAAGCCATACATTTTTCCAATAATAAATGAAACAAGGTTCCCTGGGGTCATGCAATCTGTGTTCAGCGAAAGACGGTATTAAAGAGCTAAATTAATGAGCAATATTGTCATTTGGTTATGTGTAGTGTAATGTGCTCGGTACCGTTGCTGTGATGCTTAGGACACTTTGTTTAACAAGGAAAGCAACATGAGCACACTAGCTGCTGAGTACTTCCAGGTTGCGAGGCTGTGACAAGGCCGGGTTGTCAGCTCGGAGAGGCTGTGAACGTGCCACCAAGCTGATAACCACAGACTCTCCGCAGCAGAGTGAGGGGAGAGAACCGGCTGCCTGCTGAACGCTAGACCTTTAGCAGCTGGTAAAACAGCAGCACTGCATGCAGCTGCCCGCCTGGTTTGGCAGACAGCAGCTGCAGATAGCAGAGAGTAAAAGAGAAAGAAGAAGGTGGAAAGACTGAGGTAAAAAAGGGAATTCAATCTACACTGTTTTTAGGAAGGAGATGAGTTAATATTAGAATATGTTTATGTCATTAAAAAGTATCAGTTTGCCTGACTTTTTAAAAGAAACATTAAAAATGCTTGCAAACCTATACACGGAGCACTAATTCCTTCAGCATCCTGCTGCAGTCCCAGAGGGTTAATCCCATAAAAAATTACTAGGTTCTATTGAAAAAGATGCTCCAAAAATCACGGGTAAAATTGTAAAGCTGTTTTCCTCAGGTAAGTATAAGTCACCAGAGCACGTCAACTTACTAGGAGCAGTATTTACTGTCATTGCAATGTTTTGGGGGGGGGGGGTTTATACTATGTGCATGGAAATAGAAATCACAGCTGTTCAGAGTGCCAAGATCAGAAGTCATCTATTCAAGTGACTTAGTTTTTCCTCTGACCCTCTACAGCGGTGACCCAAACCAGAAAATAGACTGCTAAAATACACTAGTTTGCGCCTGTAGTGCACACACTGTGTATGTTTTGGAGTGGCACAAAACGCAGTAGTTTCTTTCAGCTTTGTAACAGAAGACCCAAGTTATCAGGAGTGTTGTAACATGCAATAAGCACTTTGTATTGAAAGATGTAATGACTGCAGGGGATCCTCTTAGTGTTGAAATTCAGTTTTAAATGGTCAGTATGTGGGTAAGCAGTGGAAGAATGGTACATATTGCCCAACCTTCAAACACATGCATAAAAGACCCAAATTAGGCCTTTTGAGCTGCCTGACTATAAGCTGTACAGGGAAATTCCAATTATTTTAGCTGGAGCTTTCCGAAGCTTTCTTTGTCATTTTCTGCAATGCTTCAAAAATTTTAGTATGGAAACAACAAGGTGTGGATAATAGAACTACCAGCATTTCAACCTCCTGATCCCATTGCCTGTATCTAACCAATTTTTGAGGTTTGAGGGTGGGGGTGGGGTGGGTTTATTTGTTTAATACCAGCAAGTGGCAATTCCATGGAAGCCAACACAATCCCTCCCATATACAAACTCTAGGGATATTACACGTCGTTCTTCTGAAGCTCTTCCACAGCTCATAGGTTTAAGGGCATTAGTTTTGCTGTGTCTAAGACTATCAGTTGAAACATAGAGATTTAAATTTAAAGATGATACTTCACAGGTAAAAATATTAGGATTCTATCAGCTGTATTACTGGAGCGTGCATGCATACAGCACTATATACAATATCGGATTCGAACAGGCCATTAGAACATGTAGAATGGTATGTACAAGGGCTTGCTTCCCAACTTGATTCCCACAAGAACCTCAACCAAAAATCACCAGTCCTGTTTTTTCCACATTGTACTTTTCCATTTCTAACTGTTTCCAGTTCTTCATAGAAGCACTTTCCATTCAGCTATCCGATCTAATACAGTATACAGAATATCTTATAACAGACAGCTTCTGCAACTGCCTTTATATCTTTAGGCTTTGGGATTTGACATCACAATGGTCTCAATTTATTAGAAGATAAACCTTTTCTAATGCTTCTTCTTTTTAAATAGTGAACTGTAAATAATCAATCCCATATGAAAAACGCTAAACAGCTCCATGAAATTCTAATGGAGATTGTCTAAGGTTATACCACTCACTACAGAATCTTTGTGTTGATGCTCTACCTTCATGTGTGGAATGTACAAGAACATAACCTTCACATGCATGCGAATTTCCGTGTCAGTTTTGTGGAGCACAGACATTTGGATGGGTGCAGCCAGCATGGTAAAGCTGGATTCCAAAACATAAAAAAAAAAAAAAGCTTATTTTGCTATACTTGGGGCTCATATAATTTTATTTGAATATTCCATGGCATATTTGCTGTTAAATGTAACTCAAGCAACAGTCTCCCTGTCTTTTTTCTTACAGGCAAATATTTAATTATTTCAGTTCTGTACTCTTGCTGGCTCAGGCTTCCCAACTCTCAAATCCTCCCCGAAGAAACCCTGCTGCAAAGCTTAACTCCAGCCAGTCTTCATTTTCTGCCAGCAGCAGCACGTTCTGCCTATGCTTACATTATATGGCATGTAAATATCGTGAAATGCCTCGACGTCAGCAGCCGAGTCCAAATGCAGGTAGGGCTGACTGGGCCATGCACCTTGATCCTTGAATTTAGAGCTCTAGCTATGACTTTGCATTAAATTCAACTCCTAAACTACTAAACTCTCTACTAGTACATTCTACTACTTCTTGTTCCCTACAGGGTCCATCTCTTGTACATTCTACTACCGAGCAACCTCTGCTCCATCAGCCTTTATTCTATAACCTATGATCAAGCCCTGTAGAGCGCAGAAACTCTTTTCTCCTTGACAGCCTTAACCAAACCACTTTTCCAGGCTTGCCATTCCTCAGAACCCTGTCTGGCTTTGCTCTCACCAACCCGGCATTTCCAGAATGCAGTTAAGTGCTTATCACTTAAAACTTTAAGTGCTAATTGCTTAGTAATGAAAACTTTAATTGCTGGGAGATTAAACCTTTAACTGCTAAGTGGCTGGCGGAGTTCCAGTCCATAACAACCAAAATTCACTAATATAACATTTTTAAATGTCCCTGTATGAAAACTATTCTAAACCCAAGCATGTGAAGGCCTAGATGTAAGATGGTCGTTTTAAGTATTTCCCAGGATCGAGAGGAAAATGTGGCTGAATTAGCAATGGCTAATTTGGGATTAACGTCTGAAGTATTAAAAAACATTTCCCTCCCTTCCTTTATTTCACTTGCCTGTGTTCTCAGGAAAACTGAACCCTCTGGGAAGTGTATGCCTCAGGACAAAGGTACTCAGTTTAGTCCTGACTTGATCTTCAGGATAGATACCCCGTTGTGTTCTCACATTGATAAATTTACTATTGATTGCCAAAGCTATCGCGTAACCGAGGAACTTTTCTCACCTTCTAAAAGAGTATTCTGATTTTGATTTTCACAACCTCAGAGGAAATGCTGCAAGAAATGAAGCTGCTAATTCCCTGTAGATTATATATTCTGCTCTTTTCCCGCAGGCACTAACGGAGCCGAGTAGAGATGTTTAACACAACGTAACTTATGAGACACTGGATAATAAAAAGGAGATCCAGGCAAACTGAATTCCTAATGTATCACTACCTACTCTACTAGGAACTGGATTGGACTGAATTCTTCGGTGTGCTTTCTAGTTTCCAGAACTGGCAGAAGAGACGTTATGAAAATGCATAAGACAAAGCATCAAGTCTATATTCCTTAGCATCTTTTCATTGTATTTACTCCCTGTTCAAAATTCCAACCCATTTCTTTAAGATCTCTTTCATGTCACGAGAGCTTTCTAGTGGGCTTGGGCAGTGTTCCCAAACACGGAACAAGCATAGCATCTCTCACTTTTACCTTCGGAGCCACGATATGAGAAGCTTCTGGCACTCTGATGCTCTGTCAGTTTTTAATGCAAACTCTGGAAGTTCACGGGCCAACGCTGCACAATCTGAAGAAGATAAATCACAGTTACTTCAAGCCAGCTGACAGCAGTTTAAGCAGCTGCAATCATCAACCACCAAGGGAGTTTCTTCTTTTATCTTACTAAATGCAAAAGTATACCAGGAACTAGTAATATCGCTGGACTATCAGGAGTCCTGCTTTTACATAAATATCAGCAAGCGGTAAGTAAATTCTGTTGACGAAACGTAATAAAACAAAGACGGTTTCAAATATGACCGTTCCCTGATGCATTCTGTAGCCCCGTCTTACTCACTTATTGCATGCTGCTGAGATTATAAGGTTTGCTTTTATCTGTCAGAAATCAATATTTCAAACATCGGATAAAAGAGGAAATTGAACTGGGAATAGGCTGAAGTGCTGTAAAAACTACAAAGCACAATTATCAAAAAGCACTTAAAGTACTTAATAGGACACACATATAAAAATGCTCAAATTAATGTCAGGGAACTATAATGAGAACTTTTTCTATGCTTTTTGATCCAAATGCAATGTAATTCGAGTGCAGGCTGGTCAGTCAATACCGTTTTCAATTTATATGAAACCCTAAGGATTTCTAGCAATCCATTTGCTAGAACTGAACCATTACATATGATTGGTTAATATTTCAATTTATTGAAAATACATTATTTTGTGTAAAGTGTTTAAGTTGTTGAGGTTTAACCATTATAAACAGTTATGATAAAAATAGATCTTTGGGTAAACAAAGACCTTACAGTCAAGCTTTTAATAAACACTAGTATAACTAGAAAATTGGATTTTAAGGGGAATAGACATAATAAGGAAAAACTGCAGATACGGGATGGTGAGATGAGAGGGAAATGTTTTATAGAACTGATCTTTATCAGCATGTATTAAGCTGAAAAGGGACCTCTTTGTAAAATGTTGGAAACCATGGTTATTTTATGAAAAAAAGTTCACTATTAACTTTGGTATTTTCCCCTTAGATTTATATATTCATTTATCATCTTTAATGCTATTGAGCTGTAAATCTTTACAAAACTACGCTGGACTGGAAATCACTGCAAATCGTGTTGGTATTGGGTTGGAAGGGACCTTAAAGATCATGGAGATCCAACCCCCCCTGCCCTGGGAAGGGACACTTCTCACCAGAGCAGGTTGTTCCAAGCCCCATCCAGCCTGGCCTTGAACCCCTCTAGGGATGGGGCAGCCATAGCTTCTCTGGGCAACCTGGGCCAGGGCCTCACCACTCTCACAGCAAAGAATTTCTTCCTCATTTGTAATCTAAGTCTCCCCTCTTTCAGTTTAAAACCATTACCCCTTGTCCTGTTCACAACACTCTCTGATCAAGAGTCTCTCCCCATCTCTGCTGTAGCCCCCCTTTAGGTATTGCAAGGCTGCTATAAGGTCTCCCTGGAGCCTTCTCTTCCGTAGGCTGAGCAATCCCAACTCTGTCAGCCTGTCTTCATAGGAGCATTGCTCCAGCCTTCTGAACATGTTCGTGGTTCCAACAGGTCCATGTCCTTCCTTTGCTGAGGACTCCAGAGCTGAACACAGTACTCCAGGTGGGTTCTCACCAGAGGGGAATAGACAGGTAGAATCGCCTCCCTTGACCTGCTGGCCATGCTTCTTCTGATTCAGCCCAGGATGCAAATGGGTTTCAGGGCTGCAAGCGCATGTTGATGGCTCATGTTGAACTTCTCATCCACCAACACCAATCCATTCTCCACCCAACCTGTACTTGTGCCTGTGATTGCCGTGACCCAGGTGCAGGATCTCACATTTGGCCTGTTTGAACTTCTTGAGGTTTGCACGGGCCCACCGCTCAAGCCTGTCCAGGTCCCTCTAGATGGCATCTCTGCCCTCCAACATGTTGACCATGCCACACAGCTTGGTGTCATCAAACTTGCTGACAGTGCACTCAATCCCACTGTCCATGTCTCTGACAAAGATGTATGCACAGACTAGCATCTATACAAAATAGATTGTGTGCTCTTAGATAATTTGATATGAAATGTGACAGACTGCAACACACAAATGAGTTATAACTGTGATCTGAGCAACCAAGACCTACACTAACTAAACGGCTGTGTCAAACTCTCACTCTTTTCTAACCTACACCACACATTTTTAATAAGGAACAATAAGGGATTCTTGGGAAATGTTCCTTTGTGGAAAGATATTCTTACTGCTTATACTTCGCTTTTTTACTTTTTCACATGACGGAGCCTTAGCTCAATCACAATCAAAATGTTCTTTTTTATAGGAACTATACCACACTCCCTGAACGTCGGATCAGACTGTGGCTTCCACTAACCGAGAAACTGTTGTATTAGCCAAACAACTTCCCACCATCTCTCCTCATTACAGTTTTGGGGCCAATCCAGTACAACTTCTTGGTTAACGTACCTGCTTTCTCTGTCACTGAGGCTAAATCCAAACTTTGTTGCTTCTTCCATTTTCAAGATGCAACATTGAATTTCTGTCCCTAGAATCCTGTTTTGGGTCATAAATCACTGCTTTAAATTCATGTTCCCTATCCTTTATGGTTCTTCATAAACATTCTGTGTTCCTGCTTATGTCCTCAATTAATCTGCCCACCTCCCCCTCTATAGCCACTTAATTCAGCAAACACTGCCACCCCAGCATGCCGTACCACTCTCCTTGCTTTCTATATGTCATTTCTCTTTTTCTCCTGCTTATTTGATATGGCTTGACCTTCCCAAGTCAGTTTGGAAGCTTGCTACCTTTTGAGATTTCACAGCTTTTCTCAATACTTGCTTTCATGTCAATGTTTGCAAGAAATTCCATGAGCTAGAAGGATGTAAAAGAAAGTAGTATTTCACAGAAAATACTATTTCTGTCATTTGTTCAACAGTATTTTAAACACATAACCAAAGTATCCACAAGTCATCCAAAAATAATGTATTTGTATACACAAAATGAAAACTGAAAAACCCCCCAAAAAATGTATCTGTGAGTATATGACTTGGAACACAACATACAGCTCACTATCCCCCAGTGTGGCCTTCATATTTTCATAGAATTACCCATTCTATAAATTACATAACTACTGTGTGCTCACAAAGCTGGATAAAGCCAAACCAACATGGCCCAAACCCTAGAATCCGAACTCTGATTGGTGACACAGATATTCTGCTTGGATAACAGAAAAAGAAATGCTGGGATGTGGGACAAGTGCTGGTGTGTAATTCCAGAGAGCTGTCGCTTAACCTGTTCCTCCAGAGACTTCAAAATTTCCCAGGAAGTACATGAGAGTGCTGTATTCTCTTACTATCAACTCAGGATGAGTTGGTTTGGGTTGTTTTCTTTGAAGTCTAACCTCAATCTTCTCTACTATAATTTAAGTCCCATTTCTTGGCCTATTTTACACGATGGGGAACAGGTTATAATATCCCCTTTTGCAACAGAGTTGACTCTGTAAACACAAATGACAATTTCATTCCAGCCCACTTTTTCTGCTACATCATGTTTTCCCCAAAAGTATTCCCAGACCTAGAAGCCAGAAGAATGGCTGAGGGTATTCACTAGGTTGTGCGGTTTGAGATTGTTTTACATCGTCCCGCTTCTTTCCAGCGCATACACTGTGTGAACAGTATAATCAGGCTCGGATCTAGACAGGTAATGACTTATGCAAATCACCAGGTAAGAAAGGTATCAAGAATCTCTTTAAAGTTAAGCTGCAAAATACATAGCCAAAATCCGTTTTTTAATAATTCTTGTCAACAATGTTGACAAGACTAAAAACAAACAGATCGCTTCGGCTTCACTTGAATGGTGTCTTGAGTTTTCAGATTTCCTGAATCAACACACAGAGCATATAACCTTTCCCAATAGTCTATATTTTCAAATAACAAACTAATAAGAAACGTTTAGTTCTAAAAAATATTCCGAGTGGAAAACATTATATGATCTGTTAAGGCAATTGTAGTTATAGTACTTGTAATTGCATAATGCATTTCACAGAAGCTTCTTCTGTTGCACCTTATTGTATTTTTTCCTTCAATTATTAAACTTAGAGGCCTAACCTCAAAAGCAAATGCACTTGTCTTTACATGTGCTTGAATTGTTACTGCTATTTAAAACTAATCAATGTTTTCTTTAGTACCATAATAGCTTATTTGCAAAGCACCTCTTTTAGAAAAATTTACACAGTATTCTGGAAGGAAACATATTTCACATTCCAAGAGCAAGAGAAACTCCCGGTACAGAGATAGAGGATTTGACTCTTATTTCAAATTTTATTTCAACTAAACTGACTTAAGAGCTTAAAAATTTGTGCACAAAGAGAGTTGCTATTCCCTTTGTGCACAATATGTGCATCCACTAGTATAGACATACATAACACAAGGAAAAACTATGCACTGTGCACCACCCTTACATCCCTAGAGAAGTCCAGGAAATGAGTTTGAAATGGTTCATCATAGAAATCTATGCTTTCGTTAATGTTAATAGGGAAACAAATGGTTAACATCTTATTATTAACCAGTGGGTTTTTTGTTTGTATTTCCCATTCTTTGGAAATATTATACCACTCCTGACTTGGATGTTCAAGTGCATAAAACTCATAGGACTCCAAGGTCTCATTGAGTAGTGGAAAGCCCAAGCTACTCCAGTAAAGTCAATACATGCACTCAGAGTGCAGTTTGACACAAACTGGAATGTTCACGCCACTTTCCTCTAGGAATATAACGGAGGCTTCTAAATTAGTCTCCACAGACTCCTTCAGAAGGAGGTCAGAGAAACAGAGTTAAGCAGTATAAGTACCCCTAGTGTCTCAAGTTCTGCAGTTATTCAACAAAGAGAAGTCTTAATGAAGGAAAAACAAAGTTTGTGCAAAACTTGCAACCAGGATTTTTTATTTCCAAATGTAAATATCCACTGCTTAAATAAGCAGATCAACTCCAGTTCAAACCACCTCCATACCTAAAATACATGCAAACCCATTGATTCCACTAGGGCAGGAGGTCTATCACTAGGATGAAAGTTATAAAAACAGATTAATAGGGGTTATAATAATTGAACCTTTGTAAATAGAAAAGCCATTACAAAGCCTATGATCAGAACTGAGAAATTGATAGAATTTGTCCCACACATCTTGCTTAGCTTCATGGTGATACCTGTCTGTTGTAGCCCTGCAAAATATTTGGTTCATTCCATTTTGAAACACAGCCTTTTCCAGAACAACAGCTCTATCTCATGTGACACCTGCTTACACTTCCAAAGTCTCTACCCTTGCCTTAATCTATGCATTGTTCTCAGTTGACTGTGACTAATACTAATGGTGGTAGCAGGCGATTTGCTTTCCAGTACTGGCCATGCAGAAGAAGCAGGGCTGGGCTGCTCTTCAAAGCTTTGGAGCTTTGCAAATATGTGTTAAAATCACACAAGGAGCCCTGACCCTTAACTATCATAGCTGCAGTGTAAATTGGGTAACTGTATGCGTGGATAAGTACAATTAGCAGTTGCAGAAGCTAAATACCTCGTGGGCAAACAATTGGCTGTTTAACATACACCAAGCTGAGGAGTGTGATTCTGTATTCTCTTCCCCCTCTACAGACAATATATTTTTAAAAATCTGACTCTACTACGAATACTATGAGCAAAATTGACAAGTTTAAAAGTAAGGATGCAGGCTTTGAACAAGTAGGACAAGAAGTTATTCACCTGACCAGACAGTTCGTGGTTCGACAGGACGGAATTGCTTACCTATGAAAAGTGTGGGGTTCAAATATATGTGTGTTTCAAGATGAGCCTAGGAACAAGAAACAAACATAAAAAAAATGAATAAAAAAATCCCAAAGTTTCAATTAACAAAATAAGTCGGGTTGAAGAATAGAGACTTCCAAGCTTTACCAAAAGGAAGAAACAAAATTATAATTCAAAGCAAAGTAATGCAACAGCCTATGCCAAAATATTTGTCACCAATTTATTTGCTGCTGAAGACTGAGTAGACCAAAGCTTTGCTCCTTTGCTAAATTGCATGTTTCAGAATTAATTCTGTAGCCTGAAGCAGGTAACAGATGCTTTATAGGGTAACTTAGAGCAGTCACCTATTACTTACTCGTTATTTAATAGCACTGCTTTAACTCTACTGTGATTGCCTTCACTGTTGGATAGTTTCTCTTACGGGTCCATGTTTTCACAGTTCTTTCCAAGGGTTTCACACTGGGTTCCAGAACATGACATTGACTCCAGTCTGCTCAGTTTGTAACAACCAGCAGCTCACACAAATTTCCTGAGCAATTTGTCCAAAATGGACTTTACCAAAAGCATCAATTATTTACCATGAGATGCCAGCTAACAAATATGTGTATATGTTTTCAATATTATTCCCTGTCTGGTTTTTGTGTGCAGTATAAAATGAAAACATGCAGTTTACAACCAAAAATGCTGCCAGTCCATGATGTAAACTCATTATTATGTGATGGATAAGATAATTCTGTTTGCAAAGTTAAAACCACATAAAAGTTTCACTGTAGGGCAAAGTTCAACAGGATTCAGCAGAAAGGACAGAGATGAGAAATTGCCACACCAGCAGTCCAACAAATCTGAGGTAAAGCCTCATGCAATTATAATTTACTTAATTTTTCTGAGCTTACTTTCTTCTTTAATAAGAAGAGAAAGTTTTTCTCTGCCGGTGATTGTCTGTTTCTGTGAACATGATTTTCACTTGGTTCATCTCTGTCTTTTTAGAGAAATATACAGAGAACGGGAAAGCTCATCGATTCCAGCAGATTCGAGAAACTCCACTGAATTGAGTAAAGCTATTCCAGATTTTCTTCATTCTAACTGGCAACAGATTCTTCTACAGCACCAAAACTCTGCTAGGGTAATAGCTGCTGTGTTATATGTAATGATATTTCCTGCACAAGTTTTCAATTGTATTTTTCAGTATACTGATGGCCATGAATTGGGAATCTATATATTTTTTAATCATCTAGAATATACAGCCAACATTTTGCATTTGCAATCTTGAAAATAATTGAAGAGGGGGCAGCAGAATATTTTTGTCTTTTGTAAGTTTCCTGTGTCTATGTGCTGACAGTAGGTAGCCTCTATCACACATTGCAGTTACTCTTACATTATAGAAATTGGTTCATCCCCTGATTTCCTTTTATTAACCAAGATTATCTTCCCAGCTGGTCTTTAATTCAATATTTCATTAAGGATCATTAAGGAATTATATATAAACTCTTCATAGTTCTCATTGTTAATCATAAGCACTTCATTCACAAGCAGCTATAAATCTGAATTTTGCCTTCCAGTTTTACTACAAAGCCTTTTCATTAATAGGTATTTAAAAAAAAACAGTCCCCTCCCCCAAAAAAAATACCCTTCATTTTCAAAAGAGAATTTTCCAATCACATTAATTTAAAATAATTAAGAATTTACTTAGAGGGTTTAAATAAGGTGATTAAAAAATTAATCCCAGGATTTTTCCATTCTTCTTCATTCTGGCTAAAATAAAGGCAGAGCAATATTATAGATTATTCCCTTTCCTTGAACAAGACAGAAGACGGTGAGACAGTGGTGGGCTGATGCACAGTAGTAATGGATTAAGCAGATTTTTCTCTCCTGGGTCGCTATTATGAACCTGATCCAAGACAGCAGCGATGAAAATGGCGGTGTCATTTTATGGCTTTTAGCACGAAGTCCTGACCCTAGGAGGTCAATGGCAAAACATCAGCGGTCCCAGAATTGTCACCTTTTGAGTCTCTAGTGCGCAAAAAGAATTAAAATCTGACTCAGCATCCATTGACTTTAATGGGAGTTATACTAAGTTCAAGGTCTGGATGTTTAAAAGTCCTTAGGTGCTGCTTTGCTCATGCTTTGATCCTTCTGGATCAGCTGGATCCTTCAGATGATTCAAACACTAGAAGATGCAGTTTAAAACTATAAACTTTTATCCTCAAATTGGTATATTTCAAGAAAATATGCAGAAAGATAATATAGTGATGTTAAACATATATAGGATTAAAACAACATCCACATGCTGACTGTGTGTCCTGCCATCACTCCTGTGGCCCATCCTTAAGCTTAACACAACCCACACCCCACTTCCACCCATTTCTCTTTCCTCTTCTAAGATGCAGGAGATCTAAGGCCTGAAGGCTTCTCCGCTACAGTTGTGCAGGACCATTACCCATACGTTTTCCCTCTAGACAGGAAAATGCCAAGCAGGCATTCTCAGAGGGCTGTGATTGGGAAGCAGTCCTATAGTGAGGTGCTGAATGGTGTGTTGCCCACCCAGAGTATAAGTCATACGTGGTCCAGCCTGGGCTCCCTCCCAGCATCCAGGGAGAGCTGAGTTGACAGCAGTTGCCTACTGACCCAGCCAGTGTCAGCAAAGGTCCCAACATTGCTGCCTAAAGCACAACAGCGCAGAAACACTGAGGAAAGAAACAAGCCTTAAAATCAAGTTCTTTTCAGTGGCAGAAACAATACTTGGCCACCAGGAACCCACAGTATGAGACATTTTCATGAACAGAGCTCCAATTTTAAAATTGTGAGTGGAGAAATTGTGGGCAAATACTCTGCCAAACGTGGTGCAAAGCTATCTTTTTATCTAGCGGTGACATTGGCCAGAGGAAGTATGAGACACTGACCCTTTTGCCATCCCTTATCGGATGACACCGCCCCGCTGCCTGCGTTATTCTGCACCCAGGGCTGCTTTCACCACTTGTATTCGCTTCTTTCTTTGAAAGTAATATCCTCATCCCAGATGACAGGATGTTCAAAACCGCTTGAGCTACAATGTTTGTGACCCTCATGAAATTTAGCAGAGACTGTGGCTTCCACTTTGCATCTTGTCTAGTCCAACCCATGGTCAATTCCCATAAAGCTCACTACTACAGAATGCGGGGTGGCTGTAGTACAGGAACAGCACTCCTTTGGGTCCAAATGACTAAATTAACAAAAGACAAGTCATCAAACGTGCTTTCTGAGCAATTAATTCCAACAAAATCCTTATCAAGTCCCTGAAAGCAGACAGAGGTGACCTGTATTTTGCTTTCATTTGGCCTGGTAGCCGTTGCTGTATAGAAAGGACAGCACAGGCCATTTTAAACCAGCAGGGGCAGGATGCTAACTCTCAAGTCTTTTCAAGCCTCACAGTTTTGCAGGCTTGAAAAGGTTTGATTCTGAAAAGGAAATAAGAAGGAGCTGTCAGATTTTGAGAGTTTTTCCGAAATGGAAACAAATTCCCAATATTAAATTATTAGTTGATGCTCTCCAAAACCACTAAGGCACACAAATATAAAAATTATGTCCTGCTGTAACGTGAATTTTCCAGAGCTATTGCACTTGTACAAACCCACAGTTCAGGCATGTGTTCCTGAAAGTATTCAGCCATGCTGAAAACCACCCAGGAATTAAACGGGATGAAAGCATTCTGAAGAAGTGGTTGGAGGTTTAATTACCTTTTCCTTTTCCCTCTTTAGTGGGAGTTCTGAATTCTGGAGGAGTAAAACTTCAGTCTCTACTGTATTGAAATGATATTTTTTTAGCACTCCAATCATTGTCTCTACTTGACTAAGACATTTCTGTGCTAAAGCAGGTGCATTTACTTTTCAAGTATTATTTTACTAATCAATTGAAAAATTACCTCCATGAATGACAGAAGTGCAGACCTTTGGAGTATTTCATTAAAAGGAGCAAACATTAATTACAAATCCAGCCCAACCTTTGCAGACATAAATTATGGGACGGATCTATTTTCTCCATGCTTAATTGCAAGCAGTGACTAACTCTTTAAATTATCTCCAAGGCATGAATGAAATTAGAATGAATTTGATGGTATTCTCAAGGCTTATTTGTATCTAAATAACTTGGCCATGTGCTATCTGGTGATATAAGGAAAATTAGGTGCAACACCTTTGAGGCTGTAAACAGTGACTAGCTTGTCATGAAAAAACTGGGAATAGCAAAATGGAATCAGAACCTTAAAGTCCTTGCAGTCAGGGAAGTCTAATTGCAGGGTTTAGCAATGGGACAGTTAATACTGGCCAAGTTTTTTTATCCTAATCTAAATTCTAAAAATTACAGGTGTTTGTAATTTTCTGAAGCGTTCACATCTCAGGCAGAATTTTCCAGACAGTATCAGGTAACATTTACATTTCAAGAAAAATAGGTTATTTTTCTATTGAAATAAAACACCCTTCTCTCAGAATTAAGAGGGTTGACAATTTTGGTTTTGGACTAGCTACAGTGCTGTCATGTCTGATCAAACTGAAATGTGGTGGGGAAATAGATGAGTAAAGTGCCTTTGGTTGGTCTGTTGAAAAACAATTCTGAATTAGCCATGTTTTTGACACAAAGTGGAATTTCAAAGTCATTCAACAATGGCCAAGCTTTCACAGTGATCTTCTCTCCCCATTAATATATGCTTTTACGGCATATTCTCTACTTGCCTTCATTTTTAAATATTGACTCAGCAAAATTTTTTTCTTTGTCTTAGCATGACCCTAAAACTCAAATGAGCAATTAGACTGTTTTCCAAGACCTCACACCACTGACTCTGGCAGTGGTTTCAATTACAAACACCAAAAGCCATTTTCCCAAATCTAAAAATAAGGTTTACTTAGTTTTTCTTTCTACTGAGCTCTACTTTGCTTAAGCAAGTTTTATAACTCCATCTGTTTTCCAAGGAAGAAGTATTTAATAGTTACTGTTTATGACAGAATGACTTAAAAATTATTATCTTATAATAAAACTCCCTTTCCATTTCTAAAAAAAATTGTTCATTCAAGACATAACAAAGAGAAGGAGCAGAACAAAATTAAAAATGGAACATGCAAAACACAGACAAAAGGACACAAAACTATCTGATAAGCCTCAGTGTGAGGCAAAACTCATCTTGAAGTTTCTGAGCACTTAAGATATGGAGAACTTCCAGTCCTTCTCCATTTGAAATCTAAAAATCCATTCCCACAGGACAGAGTGTTGTGTACACGTAGGAACAGAAGATGCCGCTTACTGTTGCAATGTGGGAGGCACAGGTGTAGGATGCAAGGATTTTAATTTTTTTTAATACAAGGATGAAAACAGGGATGCTTGGGTGGGTTATATTGGTATGTTCTGGGGTTTTTTTTGTAAAGTGTATTTAATCATCCAGATTTTGCATTGGAAACAAAGACTTTTTCTACAACAACTATGACCTTCATATATGAAACAAAGCGTGGAGAAAGGAGTCTAAACAAAATCTCTCAAGAGGTACAGCCTACCTCATGTTTTTACTACCCTTCTACTGAAGAAGTTAATCATTTGGCATTGCACACTTGAAAAAAAATAATAAAATAGATAATGACTTGCTTCGAGTTCTATTTACTTGTGTCATGATACAATAAGTACCAAGCTGAGTTCTCACGGTATTAATCATTAACACAGGAGGGGGCATTAGCTTAAAACACATTCTTTCCACTTTGATACATATTGTGAATACATTTGTTGATATTTTAACAGCAATTTAAAATATGCTGAAGGTATAAACAAGTCCAAATCCCCCAAAAGCAAAATTCTTCTTCATCTTTTAACCCTTGGGATATAAAGTTGCCATCCATCTCCCCTGCCAGAGCAGCCTCACAGCAGAACAAGAGCAGCTCTGCCAGGCTGGATTCGAGGAGGTACAAAGGAGGCCTAGCCCAGACTCAGAGACCTGTTTGTGCAAGACACCACGCAAAGAGCAGGGCAGAGGTCCCTACCAAAGGCAAAATATTCTGGTATGGTACTGGGTGGGTGGGTTTTTTCCAAATTTTTTACTGTGACAGACTTCTCAGGCCCCTAGCAAAATGTTTCTGGTACTGAGTTGAAGACCCAGCACCAACATTACAAGATCACTTGGAAAAATTATATTGTGCTGAAATGTTAGAGGCTGGCTCAGAACATTTAGAAATAATTGGTCCAGCACAGAGAAGATTTCATCAGCTTCAAAACTGTGTCTTGTTTAGGAGAGGGAAGAGTGGGATACTCTGAGTTTTGGAAGTATTTCTGTTCCCTTTCTTCTCCATGGTATGACACTCTCATTTAAAAGTAAGGAGTTAAAGATTGATCTGGAGCTTGGGAAAAGCAGTCAAGCAGAGGACCACTGAGGACAGAGTGAACCCTTTAAGCACACTGCCTGAGAAAGGCAATGCGTTGCAATCTATTCCTGGGAATGATAATATCATAGGTAACCTATTTGCTCTGGAATCTAAACCAGAGCACCACATTTAAACCACCTCCACCTAAAATAAATCTCCCTGCTCACAGGCCTGAATGGAATGTATCAACTCACAACCAAACTTGGTGACTCTTTTTTCCTTCCTAAAACCATCCAATACTAAAGTCTCATGTAGATCTAGCCACTGAACATCATATATTTTATCCTTCTTTAGAGAAGGAAAAACATCGCTAACAATTATTGGTTTTAACACCTTGCAGGTTATATATAGCTCTCATATAAGGAAGAGACACCTTAAGCACTGTGTGAATCTAGCACCAATATAATTTACAAAACGTGGAAAGGTTGGAGAAGGTAGGAAATTGGTTAAATGGTAGTTCCAACAATTAAGAAACTTTCTTTATCAAGGATTATAGAAAACACAGGAAGGAGAGTATATATTTTAACAGATTTTTTTCTCTGAATACAGAATTGCAGAGAGAACTTTGCTTCAAGTTTCAAAGACTGTTAAGGGAATATTAAGAAATCATATCATAATTGCCATCTAAATATTAAACACTGGCCTAGTAATGACTGTTGTATGGTCAAAACATAGGCAAATCTTTATTCAGACATTGCTATACACCAAAACAACATGTATGAATTATAGGTAACAAAGAATGTGAGCAGAGACTGCTTTTAGGCAGATTCCAAGTCACAAAGCGTGGAGTGCAGCTTCTCTGACCCACGGATGTTACAGCCTTTCTAACATGGGCTACAAGGTTTCATGGAGTGGCTGTACCATACTCAAGCGTGCCAGTCACAGAGACTGCATAGGACAGTGAACACAACCACATGGGACCAATAAGCAGTTCAGTAATAGTGCAGCTCCCAAATCAGAACAACAACATGAGTTCATTTGATGGGAGAACCCAGGAACAATTCTTGCAGGCACTGATGCAAACATAGGCTACACCTAAAGTTCACAGGAGGACGTGATCCCAGGGCATATCGGTTCGTGTGCCTGGGCATGGAGAATCACATGGACACAGCCCCTGTGACCAGCAAAAGCACTGAGATGAGGCAAAACCTGCTGGGTAACTCCAACTTTTGTCTGCAGAAAAACAAACTACTATGGACCACCAAGACCAGCAGAGATGGATAAGCACAGACCCCAGTGTGACCCATGGTGTAGGGGAACCCAGAGCTCTGGCAGAGTCGCCCAAAGCCTCCCTGCTGTCACCAGGGTGGTGACCTGCTGCCCACAGCTCTCAAACATGCTGGAATTTCCAGCACATGGCTAATGGGAGGGCTGCTCAGCCTGCTGGTCTACACTAAGTTACAGACACCCAAAACTGACAAGGGTGTGAGTAAGTATCCTGTTGGGGGCTGCAAAACACCAGCCTGTAAGTTAGTTCACATTCTGCACTTTCCTCCTCACATTTTCTCTCTCTCAAACCAGCAAAATCTGAAATAACAAGAGCAGCATCAATACTAGCTCCCCCAAATGAGAGAACGAACGTCTATGGAACAGGGAGATGCACGTTTAGTGATTTTTAAATGACTTGACTCCTGGCTGCATCACCAGTCCACCTTCCTCCAACCTAGTTTGTGCTTGTTTCCAGTTGAAATCTGACATAGGGGAACAAATTATTATTATTGTATCCATTTGAGCTACCCCAAATATTTAAATACTCAGTCACCTGTAAATTGTGAATAACCTTATTGTGGGTTGAACTCTTAAAGGATAAAGGCCCAGAATGGTTCAAGCAATAGTTCTTGGTCTGTCTTTCTCTGACAGCCAAATACGGGTAACAATTTATTTTGGCCAAAACAACAAATTCCAGGTGAATTTATGTCCTTAATGGGAGACCTGCCATGACAAACAAGGAGGGGCTGTAGCTATACTATTTGGTACATTCTAGTCAAAAGGAATATCTTAAATCAAAGGTTTCAGTACTCTTGACGGTTCCAGCTAAGCCTCTCTATTAAATCTCCGTAATAACATGACTAGCTAGAATTCAGGTCTTTTACTTTATTAAAAAGAGGGCAACCACTAGGATAAAATAATATTGAGAAATAAAATTTACCTTGGATTAGTTTCATGTAAACATAAAAAATCAACTTCTCAGAACTCACATAAAAAACATAATGTAGTTAATATTAAATACAATGATTATGCAACCTATTACTTTTACAGTTTGTGCTCTTGTGTCCTTGATTTCAGCCCTGTTTTGCTTATGATTAATGAATGACTCACCTTCAGCACTCTCTCATTTATTTCATACCTCATTATGAATTTGAAAAGGTCAGTTTGCAATCTGCAAACAGTAAAACATGTATGGAAGTTGAACAGTGTTCATAAATGCAAGTGACATTTTTATAAATACATTGCTATTACCCAGTATTATATCTCGTTTTAAGTTTACATTTTCTTTTATTGTAATTTTGAAGAGTGTACATAACTTGTTCCCATAGAACAACAGGTGAAATTTCTGCAGGTGTTCACGTGAACACGAGCAGTGTCTGTGCACTCCCTGCAGTGTCTCACACACAACTCCTGGAATAGCACCTTTTGTACTGAACTGTTCTCTATTTTAACTTCTCTGGATCCTATGCTATAATTTCCCATGGCTTCTCCTTTGTTTTGCTTGGAATTATTTTACTGGGGTTTGATACTTTGTGATGTTATGTGACTATACTGTTAGCATTCAAGTAGGAAGGAAACCCAGGCTAGAAAAATTGATGGAAGTTTTGGGTATACTAAGATCATAATTGCTAAAGCAAAAACATTAACATATTTATACTAAAAACAAAGTTTCATACCAACAGTTCACAGTACAACTACTTTGTTGTGGTTGTTGTTATATCCTTTTTCTGTTTTGATAAGTACTTTCAACTACAGAATTTGGTAGTTGCAAAATACAGTCTTGATCAGAAAAATATTGGCTGGGGTAACACCAATGCTGAATCACATTCTGTGGAACACTCAAAGGTATAAATCAAAAAGTTCATCTCTTCTCTCTGTTTACCAGAGGGAAATTCTTAAAGCACATCACTGTCAGAAGATGACAGCTACCAACTATAAGAAAACACCTGTGATAAACTGACAGCTTGAGGAGTAGATAGATAGTGATTTCTAGATATCTCCACCGGTATCTAGAGATGCTTAGGTAACTCTGTTCAACAGAGTGGCTATCATAGCTGGCAAGCTGCTTGGGGAACTTGGTAGCAGCACACAAACCTCCTTTTGGACACAGAATCACAGAATGATCGGAGCTGGAAGGGACCTTAGAGATCATTGAGTTCCCATGCCCTGGACAGGGACACCTCCCACCAGAGCAGGTTGCTCCAAGCTCCATCCAGCCTGGTCTTGACCCAGGGCAACCAAAGCCATTCACAGCGTTCACCATTATGTGCACAAACCGGGCCTGTGCTGCTTACAGAGCAATGGCCTGGGAGGCTGGATATGAGTTGGGCTACACTCCAAGTTGTACAGACGTGCACAGGCTAACTTTAAACTGGACAGCTTGCTGATTTCTGGCACTGGAGGTGCACATACTTCAGCGTGGGCTAACCCAGCCCCTCCAGAAGACTAGCTTGCTCTTCTCTCATCACTTTGGCAACCTTGTCCATGTCAACAAGTGGAATTTAAAGTTCTGCAACAGAGTTTTCTGTAAAGGCATTACCTCTAAAGCTGCACCCAGCTCCTTCTGCAGAAGATAATCTGTCTTTATGCCTTACCCTTTTTTGGTTTCTGGCTCATAATGTGTATGCAGCAGCACCTGCACCTATTGGTTTTGCCCTGTCCTATGGTAGCTGCTTTATGGCTGTGAGGTTTATTCAGACTGGATGCTGAGGCTCCATTTGACTGACAATAGAGCAGAGTCCATGGACTTTCTAAACAGAAATGTAAAAATCAACCCCAACCAACTGCATGCTTCTTCACCCTGTACAATATGCACGGCTGTCTGTGGTGCCAAGTTCAATAGCTGAAATGTTGTGTCATCACTAAAAATAATATAACTGAGCACGGTTAGTAACTGCAGGCTGACCTTCAGCCTTGGCTTTGCTTAATATTGTAGCTTTATGTTTTCCCTCAATTTGTTCAGAACTCTATGTACCATGGATTATTAATCTATAACTAAACATTGTCCTTGGTGTTCATCTAAGTGACGATATTTGGAACCAATGCAAATCTATTATCTCTGCTTTGAATTTTGCAAGCATGTTCATTACAGGCCTTTATTCTCCCTACAATTTCAGTGGAACTGTACAAGAAAAAATAAGCAATTGCTTATTTAGTATCATTGCTTTAGATCACATCCCGCCTATGATGCATTTTTAGGACCGGCGAACGTGTTGTCCTTAAAATTAACAAAATCAAATACCTAACCTAACACTGTACCCTTACTCCTGCCAAGTTCTACATGAGCTTTCAGTGTGACTAAAGAGACCATCTTTACACATGGCAAATGTAAGAAGGTAATAATAAATGGTAAATTTGACACGAGTTAGGAAGGTATGGAGCGGGGGGTGGAAACCAGTGGAACACCCCTCTGCACCTCAAAACTTCCTGAAGCTATAAGAAAAACAGAGTTTGTGATGGATGTGGCAGAAATCAGAGAAAACTACAGAAAGCAGGTCTGAATGCATTACTACAAGGTTTGAGTATCATCTTCAGTATAGAATAATCAAAACCAAAACATACATACTAAGGAAGAACTGAAATTACATATTAGCAGTTTGACTCCAAGTATTTAATCTTTAATAAGCAGCTTCCTATTTAAGCAACGAGAGCATTTGGTTGCCACGCTTAACTAGAAGGACAGTCTACTCCTCAAGGCAAACGCTTAGAGATATCTAAAACCAATCTGAAACACAACAGGTGTTATTTCCACTACTTTAAGTGCAACTATTTCAAAATATCAATTACTTTTCTTTATTATACAAATACCAGGAAATATTTGCAGAAACCAGCCACGCTTCATTTTGACTCAAAACAATCTATGCAGCTTAACCAAATGTTTATGCTAGAATTTTTCTAGAGGATTTTAAACCAGAACCTACGGTAGCTCATTAGAACAGCCTGGCATTTCTTCACAGGATTGGGAGTTAGCCATTTTCTCACACCTCTGGAAAGCAAATAAAGGCAGGCCATTGCTGCTTGCAAATCCCAAGAGAATGAAAACAAGTCTCCTCAGGCTATCAAGAGCATGACATGGTTTTGCTTTACTGTTAACATAACAAATATGATTTTCCCAAAGCATTCTTAAAAATTAAATAAATAAAAAAATCTTTCTAGCTTATGTTTTCTCCGTAGGAAAAAAATATGTATAAAAGCCTGTAAGAAGGGAGGATTGTTTTTTTTTCAAGTGATAAAACCACATAAAAGCAGTATGACACTGATCATTGGGATATTTCTTCAAACTGCACTTACTACAGGCACACAAAACAGCATAAAAACCCCCATCACTTTAAATAAATTATTCCATTTATCAGCATCTGGAAACATGAAATGCAAACCCAAGTCCAGAAGAACCCAAACTCTGACCTTGCCTTTCCTTCCTTCATCTCTGCCATGGACAGTGATTCCCGTGTGCAGACACCATCTCAGAAAGCCTCTATCGCTTACGGTCTCCTGTCTGGAGCCATTGGAAAATGCACATCAGCTCTTTTGTTAACACAAACCTCTGAATTTGTGAGCTCCTTGAGGGAGGTGTGTGCCAATATCTTTACTCCTGTATTCTTTCATTGTTCTTGAACAGTCTAGATCTATGCCTGCACACAGAAATGGACTGTTAGGAAATATATTTTTGTGTATTTCAGAAACCAGCTGTGCTTTCATATCCAGGCAGCTGACATAGCTAGTTACACAAGAAATACCCAAATACATGAAGTCGAAGAGGGAGAAGGAAACCACCGTCGCAGAAGCCCAATAATCAGAAATCTCAAGTAAGCGTTTACCTTGGGATTGATGTTTTTTAGACAACCAGGCCTGCATCTCTCCCAGCTCTCCCACAAGATGACACTCACACGTTGCTTACTCTGAATATAACAACATAAATAATGCTCGTCTTCAGGACTGAGTGACCCTCACTACCTACTCTATCATGCACACACTTACATTGCAGATTACTACTTATTAGGATCATAGAATGGCCCAGGTCAGAAAAGACCTCCAAAGGGTCCCTTGCCTGACCTCCCCACAGTCAGCAGGGTCACCCTCAACTAGACCAGGCTGCCCAGGGCCTCCTCCAGCCTCCTCTTGAATATCTCCAGGGAAGGGGCCTCAACCACCTCCCTGGGCAACCTGTTCCAGTGCTCCACCGCCCTCATGGTAAAGAACTTATTCCTAATATCCAATCTAAATCTGCTCTTCTCCAGCTTGAAGCCATTGCCCCTCGTCCTGTCACTGCAGGCCTTTGTAAACAGACCCTGCCCAGCCTTCCTATAGGCCCCCTTCGGGTACTGGAAGGCTCCTCTTAGGTCTCCCTGGAGCCTCCTCTTCTCCAGGCTGAACAACCCCAGCTCCCTCAGCCTGTCCTTGCAGCAAAGGTGCTCCAACCCCCTGAGCATTTTTGTGGCCCTCCTCTGGACCCGCTCCATCAGGTCCATGTCCTTCCTACCTTGAGGTCTCCAACCTGCACACAAGCCTCCAGGTGAGGACTCACCAGAGCAAAGTGGCAGAATCCCCTCTCTGGATCTGCTGGCAACACACCTTTTCATGCATCCCGGGATGGGATTGGCCTTCTGGGCTGCAAGTGCCCACTGCCTGCTCGTGGCCAGCTTCTCAGCCATTGGCACCCCCAAGTCCCTTTCCTTGGGGCTGTTTTCTAACACCTCATCCCCTTGTCTGTATTGAGGGAGGATTGTTCTGGCCCAGCTGCAGAACCTGCTCTTGTTGAACCTCACGAGAGTCACCTGGGCCCACCTCTCCAGCCTGTTCAGGTCCCTCTGGTGTATTGAAAACACCACAGCTTGGTGTCATCTGCAAACTTGCTGATGGTGGACTCAATCCCTGTCTATAGCATTGATAAAAATGTTAAACAGTACCGGTGGCAGTACGGACCCTTAAGGGACACCACTTGACACCAGCCAGGCACCTGTGGTTTCACAGCAGCCTAAGCAGCAGATGCATTAGATAGACTCGGAGGGTGGAAAAATCAATGTCATAAACACCATAACTTAAAACTGCAAAAAATTATAGGAGGCCAGATTCTGACCTAAAACTCTACTGAGGCAAACTCACCAGTGGTCACCTCAGGCCCAACCTCAAATCTGGATGTGTAAAATTGCAACTTTGGCACTCCCAAATCACAGATACCAGCAAAACTCCGGGATCCTAAGCTACTGCCCAGATGATTAGATTCACTTTCATAGCTTTCTGAAGACTCTCAAAAAGTGGGAATGAAGAGTACACGAGGCACTCAAAGAGGAGGTCTTGGGGGAAGGCAAAGCACTTGAACGTTTAGCGTATTTTATAGATAGGCCAGGAATACAGGATGTGGATGGTGTGAGAGGCAAACAGGGAGGAGACTGGCAGCAAATGTAGAGGTAAAACAGAATCGAAATAGTGAACCATCTGCTTTCTAATGAAAACAGCTCTACTTGTCAGCGAGATCCAGAAAAAATGATTTCTTAGTTGGAGTGTATAACCGAGGGAAGGAGCTTTTTTGCTATATGAGGTAATACACTCAAATGATGTATGACTTAGATAATAGTGTGGGTTAACGATCTTCAGCTGGATCAGGGAGTAAAACAAAGTAATTTCATAATACAGAACATGATGGATTAAATCATGTTAATACTGGGTATATACATTAAAGAAAATTATCTTTCTGGCATACTAAATGGCAAAATAAAAAGCACTTTTAGTAAGTTATATGATTAATTAGTCTGCCCTTTTATTTATGTACCATGATAAAGTAAAATGTACTTCTTCTTGTTACCTCCGAGGCAATTATTCTAAAAGTTATATTGAATACACCAGCTTCATTGTATTGCACCAGTCCATCAGGGACTGCAAAGCAGGTTCTTGTCTTTGCTTTAAGTCAGGGGTTTTCTTTTTTCTCTCTCTTTCCTGTTCTCCTTGCTAGAGGTTATTGGGGTTTTGGTTTGTATATTTTTTAACTCACAGGAACACAAGTTAGAACAGGATACGTTGGTGTATTGAAATAATGTAAACATTGCTTTGTCTTCCATACTATTAATTAGAGAAAATGCAAAAAATTACAGTGAGCAATAAGATGTAATTCAAGCAAGTAATAAAATATGAGAATGCAAATGCTTCAAAGTCCATCCAAATTCTGAGCTTTTACATTCCCTGCCTTCACAACTTAGCTGCGTACTTTGCAAATTTCTGTGAGACTTCCAAAGTTTCCATCACATCCAGAATATTTTAGAAAGAAGTCGGAAATTGATTTTCAAAGGAGATTTCAAATTAAAGTAAAAATCTCAAATTTCAGAATGAATGGTACCTGCAGAGGGAGGAATATTATTTTTGAGAACCAGGTATTTTCCAATACTATTTTACATTCTTTCAGAAATTATGAAAATGATGCAAAACACATAAGTTTCCATTAGCACCAAATCTACCTGAAAAGAAAAAAAGCTATTGTTAGCACTGAATTTACTTCTTGCTTAACATCTAATGAGCCTGTAGGAATTGATAAAATGCAGAAGTTAAGGAAAAGTCTGTTTCGGTGATCTTTAAAAAAAAGCATAACAAAAGATTTAACAAGCTGGGGGTGTTTCTCTATTCTAGTTTCTATTTCCATTAGGCATTCACATAGTTCCTTTTCAAGCTGGATTGCCTCAGATGGACTGGACAACTGGGAAAATCTGAGAGATCAGACCTGGGGACTTTTCTAACGTTAAATTCAGAATTCAGGTGGGAATTGTCTTTGAGAGAAATGTGTTTCTGCAAGGGGCCCGGCACTTACATGGACTTATTCTGTTCCACAGAAAAGCGAGTTCTGGTTTGAAAACACTAGTCTGGAGGAATCTACTTTAAAAAAGAACCAGCTAGGAACAACTACCTTTCCCTCCCCCCCTTTTCTTCTTTCTAAGCTAGTGCCAGACATTTGTCTACTACAGCAG
>VZTM01021966.1:4464-17427 GCA_013400555.1 Jacana jacana | reverse complement strand
CTGTTTGGGTTTTTTTTCTGTGAAAGCAGGGTATGAAGGAGGCCCCTCCACTGTTCAAAGTACAGTAAAAAGAACTTGAAATTCAGCAGACAACCCCCCCTATTTTTCATAAAGAACTAAAGGAATATTTGTGATAATATGGACAATAATTGTAACAGATTATGAATAAAATATGTGTTCCTCAAAATTAAAGATTGAAAAATTAAAAGAAGAAAGAGTCCAATTTATTTGAGACCTTAATAAAAATATTTTTTCACTCCTGAATTCAGCAAAAATAATTTCACTAAAATTGTCTGTGTAAACTAATATAGAATAATNAAATTGTCTGTGTAAACTAATATAGAATAATCCACAGCTATTTGAAATATGTAGAAGACTGCTTAATGAATATATGAACATAGAGATGATCTGGATGATTCAACACTCAAATTCCAACTCTGATGAGATTTGGGCAGACTGGTTTTTGTTTGCTTTGTTGTTGGTTTGTTGTTGTTGTTGTTGTTGTTGTTTAAAGTTTATCAAAGGTGAAAAATGTTTTTTTTATTATCTTTCCAAGTCCACTTATGATGCTAAAGAAAATAGTATTGCTTGTTTGTTTGTCTATTGTACCTCCCAATTTTGAAAATATTTTTTATCTTTTATTATTAATAAAATAAATGCAATTTAATCATGTTCAATCTCCTATTTAAAAGATTAAGCTATTGTTCTTTTGAAGAGCTTGCATAATTTTAAAATTGATGTTTATAAATAACATATTTTTTTTTTCTGAGACATTGGAAGAAAAAGAATTATTTTTACAGCTTTTCACTGAATTTTTTTTATGTTTTCATTTGGAATTCATACATTTTTTCATGTATCACCTATAAAAATCCTTCTGGAAGATTAGTTTAAGTCTAAATATTAAATCTATAAAGTCTATGTATGAAATCTCTAAAATATTTCATTTAATGATCCTTTAAAGAATTTTAAAAAATTAATTTAGAAACATTTATTTCAAAGATACTACTTGGGTAAACACAGAATAAAAATATATATGTATGCATCTATATGAAATAAATAGATATCATCTACATAGATTACATTCAAATTCTATCTAAATTCTAAGATTTAAAATGTGGGGTTAAAGCTAAAAATATTAAATTTAACTACAATATTTATGTATTTATCTATGTATTCTGCTTGTTTCTAAATAAACTTGACCACCAACCTTATGTTATGTTTTAGAACAATGATTGTCATAAAAAGGGATAGCTTGTTATACATGGTTTCTAGAATAGAATATTTTTAGAGCATTTAACTTCACAAAATAGACCAAAACTACAGATCAAATCAGGTAAGTCCCTGCGCTGTTTCATAAAAATAATAGAAACCCTTGTGATAGACAACAAGAGATGTAGTGTGGCATTCTGTGACTTCTTAAACATCTTCAAGTACACAACATTTCCCCTAAGACTACCAGTGTGTTGAAGGATTAAGGACTAAATCCTGATATTTGCAAATATTTTTTATATAAAAGAGACAATGGTGAACCTTGACCATGTTTAGTACCTGGTATGATTTTGTGAATTAACAGGATTTGAGAAGAAGACTGGATGCTCAAGCTCTATTCTTGAAGTAGTTTACAGGGAGTAATCACTGATTTTGATTTATACTTTATGGTGAGACTACTTTGTAGAAAGAAGCAGAATTCATTTTTTTATTCAATACAATTTTTTTTTCCTTTTAAATAACATAGAATTATAGAACAACAGTATAGTTAGCATTAGAAAGGAACTTAAAGACTGTCTTGTTCCAACATTCCCTGCTATGGGCAGGGACACCTTCCACTAGGTTGCTCAAAGCCTCATCCAACCTGCCCTTAAAGACCTCCAGAAATGGGCCTACCACAGTTTTCTAGGGAAACCTGGTCCAGTGTCTCACCACCCTCACAGGAAAGAATTCTTCCTAATATGTAGACTAAATCTACCCTAAATCTGCCCCAAATGCAGGACCTTGCACTTCATGAGGTTCACACAGGCCCACCTCTCAAGCCTGTCATGTAAGTCAGGTTGGCTGTCACCGATCACTTCCTTATTTTCCATCTGGCTTAGTAAAGATTCCAGGAGGATCTGCTATGTGATCTTGCTGTGCACAGCAGTGAGACTGACTGGCCCACAGTTTCCCAGGTCTTCCACTTTTCCCCCTTTTTGAAAATGGGCATTATGTTTCCCCTTTTCCAGTCATCAGGAACTCTATCAAACTGCCATGACCTCTCAAATATGATGGATGGGTGCTTAAAAAATTCATCTGCTGGTTCCCTCAGGACTCACAGATGCATGTAATCAAGCTGATTTTCTCCTACAGTGGGTGGTTCCTCATTCTGCCAGTGACTTGGGCAGTGTGACTAGAGTCCTTGACAGAGAAGACCTGGGAAAGAAATTCATTGAGCACCTCAGCCATATCCATATCCTGAGTAACCAGGTCTCTCATTTCCTTCCAGAAAGGGTGCATATTTTCCCTAGTCTTCCTTTTATCACTGATGTAATTGTAGAAGCTTTTCTTGTTACCCTTGATGTCCCTGGCCAGATTTAATATTATGAAGACTTTAGCTTTATTAACCTGATCCCTGGCTGCTTGGGCAATTTCTCTCTGCTCCTCCTGGGCTACCTGTCCTTGTTTCCACCCTCTGTAGGCTTCATTTTTGAGTTTGATTTCTTCAGGAGCATTTTGTTTTTCCATGCAGGCCTCCTCTCTTATATGCCTGAATTCCACTTTGTTGGGATGCATCACTTCTGAGTTTAGAAGAGATGATGCTTGTATATTAACCAGCTCTTTTGAGCACTTTTTCCTCCAGGGCTTTATCCCATGCTACTCCACCAAGCAGATCCCTGAAGAAGCCAAAATCTGTTCTCCTGAAGTCCAGGTGAGTGAACTGGCTGTGAGTCCTCCAGGCTGCCCTAGGGATCTTGAACTCTACCATTTCATAGTCACCACAGCAAAGGCTAAGCATGAGCTTCACACTCCCCACCAACCTCTCCTTGATGGTGACAATAACCAACATGGTGTGTGGCACCTCTCCTCATTGGCTGCTTAGTCACTTGGAGAAGAAAGTTATCAACAATGCATTCCAGAAATTTTCTGGATTTCTTATGCCTTGCTGTGTTTTCCCTCCAATGGATATCAGGATGGTTCCAGGTAACCAGGGTCTGTGAACATGAGGCTGCTTCTATCTGTCTATAGAGGGCTTCATCCGCTTTCTTATTCCTGGTTGGGTGGCCTGTAGCAGACACCCATTGTAATGTCACCTCTCTGTGCCCTACCTTTAATTCTGACCCATAAGTTCTCTGTCAGCCCCTCATCCATCCCCAGGCAGAGCTCCATGCACTCCATCTGGCCCTTAACATTGAGAGCGACACTCCCTCCTCATCTCCCCTGCCATTCTTTCCTGAAGAATCTTTCCTGAAAAGCCCAATTCATTTCATTCCAACACTCCAATCATAGGAGCCATCCCACCACATCTCTGTGATGCCAATGAGATCATAGCCCTGGAGGTGTGCACACATCTCTAATTCATCTTTTTTGTTCATGTGCTAGACATGTTGTATAAAGGAATTTAAGCTGGCCCCTTGATGAAGCTAATTTACTGGCTGGAGTGGCTGGAATGTCTTTGTGCTGCACTCCAGATGCTCTCCTGCTGATCTGTGATCCTTCTCCAGGCTCTGGCAATCTGTTGCTGTCATTGGCATCAGGCAGGCAGGAGTGGGATGGACTGAGGGTCCACTTCCCTGACAACTCTGGTTTAAAGCCATCTTCACAAACTTGGCAAACCTCTGACCAAAGATACTCTTCCCTTTCTCTGAGAAGTGGACCCCATCTGACACAGTAGAATAGGTTTCTGAACAGAAGTCCTACGGTCTAAAGTAGCCAAACCCCTGGATGTGGCATCCATCCTGTACAAATTTGTTGATTGGCCAGATTCAATTGTCCCTATCAAAGCTGTTTAACCAGGAGGACTGATGAAAAACCTACCTTTGTTTCAGAGCCCCTGATCTGGTAAGCAACACACCTCTCTAGATGTGTACCTTTTCATTCAGCCAGAGTTTGAAAACGTCTCTTACAACTCAAATAAGCATTTTATCCACTGGGTTTTCAATCTTGATCTCACAACTCTCCTTCAGTTTCATTTATTGTACGCAAATAACAAAGGACTGACTACACTGCTTAAAAAGACACTGATGTATTGGAAAACCTTTAACACCACCCAAATTTTTAAGCAGTCCTTTTTTGGTGATACTTATGGAGTTTCTAGGAGGGGTCCTTGCCCATGTCTATCCCATCCTGAGTAACTAGAGAAGCACTTCCACATGGAGGTGCATCTAAAGAAAACCTTAAATCTTGATTGATTGGATCATCCGACAGATAAAGAAACTAAAACCATCACCATCACCAATTTGTGCGCAGATGGGGAAGATGTGGGGAAGATGTAGGGAAGAAAAATGTGGGGATCACTTGAGAGCTTGGCAGAGCTTTAGCAAGGTATGGTACTGGACAACTTTGAAGTTTGAGTTGTAAAGAAAAGGATCTTTAATCTGTTTAAGCTCTGTTATTTACAGGGTTTTTTTTTTGTGTTGTGGACAAAGATATGTTCCTACGAAGTGAAAATGTGTCACATGTTCCATCTCAAATAATGTATGTCAATATGTGGCAATCAAGTAATGTGAAGAATAACCATGATAAAGAAGAATGCTTGCTTTCTCTATATATTAATGTAACATAACCTTAAGGCAGTCACTGAATCAAGAATTTGAGGTAAATACCAACTTCTACCTATCAGAAGATCTGTCTTTATTGATAATTCTAAACCTGTCTTAGAATATTATACATGAAAAAAATAGGTGCACTTGTGTTAAAATGAACTTTTTTTTTTTTTTCTCCTGAAAATGGGCAAATATGCATGATTAGCTTGGAGAAGAGGAGACTGAGGGGTGACCTTATTAATGTTTACAAATATGTAAAGGGTGAGTGTCAGGAGGGTGGAGCCAGGCTCTTCTCAGTAACATCCAATGATAGGACAAGGGGTAATGGATGCAAGTTGGAACATAGGAGATTCTAGTTAAATATGAGGAAAAATTTCTTCACAGCGAGAGTGACTGAACATTGGAACAGGCTGCCCAGGGAGGAATGTCTTCTCTGGAGATATTCAAAACTCGCCTGGACGCGTTCCTGAGTGATCTGATCTTGGTGTTCCTGCTCCAGCAGGGAGATTGGACTAGATGATCTTTCAAGGTCCCTTCCAATCCCTGATATTCTGTGATTCTGTGATTCTCTGTGATTCTGTGATGTCTGAGTTCTGGATTAATTATTTTTTTACTCATAAATGAGATGGAACAGAGCATACACATAAAGAGAAAATAAATTATTTAGGAATAGTGAGAATATATTTCTATCATGCTTCTGAACATTTTTTAAATTGTCTTCTATTTGCTGGAATTAAAAAGTAATTTATAACATAGTTGTTTAAAGACTTTTGTTCTCTCTTTAAGGATTTCTGACTAAGATAAAGGGTTGAAAGTAGTATGTACTTAAGTTTTGTCGTTCTGGTTTTGCTTCATTCCTTATTTCTTTTTTGCAGAGTAGCTCTTTAATTGAATTTGCTTTTGAGCAAATAAGGATACGAGGATATGTAGTTATATTTTGCAAACTGTACCATATCAGATCAGATTTATATGAAGATGTGCAGATCCAAAGAGATAATTAGAGGGAAAAATAACTGTAATATGCATAAGTCAGCTGCAGAATAAGAATGTTTTCATTAATTCTGTAATTCAGTCAGTCACCTGAAATGTTGCTTATGTGTACCAGTGGTCATATGATTGCTATGCAATGACATAAATAATTGATAAAGTCACTAGAGTTCTGTGCATGGGTAATAGTTGCTGTTTCCTATTTAGAGGCCTTGATGGTACATTATTGAAAAATGTCATTTAAATTGAAATTCTATTAAGAAACATAACTACTCTAAAAATTGCCAATTAGACATTTCTTTATTAATATAGAAAAACATTGCAACTTGACTTACATTAAATCATTAGTGTGCTCATTAAGTAACTCCATCATTAATATACAGCTAGGAATTGCTGATTTACCTCATCTGCAAAAATGAGTTCTGTAAAGTTCTGGAATTCATTCTTCAGAGTAAAGTACTAAATCTGTAAATTTTAATGTATTATTTCATCCACAGAACTGCTTTTGTTCTTTAGTTTACTCTACCCATAGGTCATATCCTTAGGACAGAGACACAAACCTTGTGTTCCCTACAAAAATGAGAATTTTATCTTTTCTTCACAAATTCTCAGCTTCAACAGACAGTAATTGAAGCTTATCTAAGAAAAGGAAGGAGGCCTCCTTGAAATTTCTCAGGCTAATGATAAAGAAAAACCTCAACTGAATTCAGGTGAGGCTGCTTTGGCTCCATGTCTCCAGGTTCATTAAGCAGTGAGGCTGACTATGAGTTCCCAGTAAATAATGTGCATGTTGGGAATAGTGTTTTCAATAAATGTGTGCGCACACACACATGCACACGTGTGCAAGCCTAGACAGGCACACATAGAGTCACATGGATTGGCATAGATGGAGGGCATAGGCTTCATAGAAACATGAATGTCACGATAAGTCTGACCTAGTTCCTTCCTTTCCAGATCATCAGAACTGAAGTCCCATAGTAGAACATGCTCATATTTATGCATAATGTAGATTCTCTGGCTTTGGACACCTGGTCTCCCTAGCAGCTATTCCCAGATCCCAGTCTGCCCAGCTGATGGCAGCAGGGCCATGTGAACCACTGAGGCTGCAACTCTACTCCAGGTAATTATGGGTCCATTCTTGTCACACATATACAAACACAAATAAGTCTGTCTGGGAGCTGCTCCAGACCTACAGTCTCCTCAGCAACTGACATTTGGGCTCACAGTTTCTCAAGCAGCAGCTCTCTCTTATTGTTCCTTTAACATCTGACATGCAGAACCTTGGTATCTTCATCACTTTGCCTCTAGACTTACAGTAGCTGGATCCTAGATCTTTTGCACTACCTGCTGATTATTCATGTTTGAAATTTGTTTATGAATGACTCATGCAACACATACACACAGACGATTGAGATAACTCAAGGGAAAATTCACACACACTGCAGTGTCTCCTGGGACCAGCACCCAGCCTCCCACACAGGCACAAGGGATGGGGAGTACTTGCCTAGGAAAACCATCAGAAGTGCAGTTTAGTTAGAAGGGGCAGGAAAGACTGCACTGTCTGACACAGAGATGGCTGGGCATGAGGACTGACTAGCCCTTGCTTACAACCCACCAGCCCTTTTTATCCCTTTACCCTTTTCTCTACTCTTATCTCTCCTTTTACTGCTTTTAGTCCCTCATCTAAATATCTCACGGTGAACCTTGCACGTTCCCACAATCCCCCTCGAGACATCCCATTGCGAGTTTTACAAAGTCCCCATATTCTTTTTCTCACCCTTCCCTAACCTTATTTGCCTAATATAAGTACTCCATCTTAGCTATATTGTCAGTGTCAAGGAAAGCAGCCCTCCCACAGCAAGTGGCCAGGTTCCATGTTGGTGGGAATGGGGCAGGGACATACCTTTGATGGCACTAAGGGAACGTTCTTCCACCTAAGCAAGATCACGTCACTGAACACAGTTTAGTATTCTAATGCACAACATGAAAGTAATGAGATGTTATAGACTACTCATTTAAATAATATTTATGAATTAATTACTTTACTATAAGTAAAGAAAAAACTGTATCTTTCTTACATGTTGTAGATCTTGATCATATGTCTTTCCTTTGTGTATGTTTTTCTGTTAAATATCTCATTTACTTTGTGTAAAATACCTTTCTGTTTTATATAATTTACCATACTCTTAAAGTTTGGGAGAATACACCTACTTTGAATAAATATCTTTGCTAAAATACCATAACTGTTTCAAGCCCTGTAGTGATCTTAGTAATCAGTAAATCAGGAGAAATGGAATTGAAAAATAAAAGCAGTCCAGTATATTATTTTTTTTAAAGTTTTTCTAGGAAACTTATAGAACTAGTAGTGAATATTTTGCAGAATACCATGGAAAGTAAGACAGACAGCAATTGCAGGTCTTAAAATGTACAGTATGGGTCATGATGAAAAAGAGTTTGAATCTGTATGAACATTTCTACCAACATGATGAAAAAAAATATTGTTGGTAAGTACACCGTGAAACTTCTGACTGGACAGTAAATTCCATGCATCAACATTTTAAAATATCTGGTGGGTTTTTGATCAGTCATGGAATTTGATAGGGTACTGTGCAGCTGGAATGAGAACGTGGGTCGTGATCCACAATGAGACATCACTTTCTTGTTGTGTGATCACATCCAGAAACGTCAGCTTAATACAGACATTGTCAGACAGCAGAACAAGAGTAATAAGCTCATTTGTCTTCTAGGAAATATAAAGAAAATGCAAATAATTTTTTGGTAATTTAAGAAAATATTCCCAGTGTAACATACAGCAAATAAAATAACTGAAAGGAATAAGAGAAAAACATCATGTTGCATTTTCCTTATTCAAATGTGTGAATTACTTCTATGAGATGAAAAATATGCTTATTCCTTGAAATAAATGTCAACAGAGAAAACGAATGCAAAGCAAATAAGACACAAATTCTGCTGTTAGTAACAAAGGTGAAAATGTGCAAACTTTAACTGAAATCAAATGTGCTATAGAGGATTTATGTAAGTGGGCTAAAGACAGGATGCACATGAAAACCTTGCAAAACTGGTACGCTTTATTTCCAGACTTTAAGGGGTTTAAACCTCATGGGAAATTGAAACGGTGAAGTATTAAGATCAAGCTGAAAGTTGGAAAATAGTGATTTTCATTTAGAAAAACTAACCAACCAAACAAAAAAACCCTGAAATACCCACTTCAAAGTATTAAAAAATATTTTTATCTTTTCTCCCTTCTTTTCACATCTTCCGAATGTAATATAGACCTATTTTAATGAAATGCCAAGGCTTCCTGATTTGATGTACTAGTTAGCTCACAGCCAACTTGGTCAAGCTGCATAAGAACACAGACAAGAAAGTCACATTAGATTTCAAACACAAAATGAAGATAAATGGCTTGGTGTGTTTGAGAAGGAAGCTCCTGCGGGATGTGAATGTGAAAAGCACTGGTGATAAGCCTAGCTATGGCGTATGGTCAATACAAAAAAATGATGGAAAATAAATCTTCATCCTAGCTTTCTTGAGGACAGGTAATATGGGGTCTATGCTATCAGACCAACTGGACATAAAGAATTCTAAGCAAAAATCATCCTTCTTGGATGAGACTGAAAATCATAATGGTATATCCACATATGAATAAATACTAAATCAAGCACAACTATATATCTGGGGAAAAAAATCCACTATTGTTTTTGGTTTTATCCAGAGGCTTGTGTAAAACACTAATAATATAATAGACTCTGGAACAGCTACCATGCACAGAAACAAGATTCTTTGTTACAGGTAGAGAACATACCTATTTAATACGGTCTTTATAACTGTTTCTGTTGCAAACTATAGGATGAATGTAGGAAAATAAAAAGTGAATTTGCATTTGTACAAGAATCTTCACAACATTTTGGTGGTGCTGTTATGGTTTGGTGTTGCTGTAAAGGAATCTGGGAGAAAACAAACATTCCAGCTTGTCCTCAGATACCACCGGGACTTGGGGCGGCTTAGTTTAGATTCTAAGCGATGCCCAGTTTGGCACTATAGGCCCGTTCAATGTATTGAACTACCATGATTATGGAAGCACAATGGTGCGGTACACTTTTTGCACTTTGAACCAGCACAGTCAGAGTTTGGTCGTGTTCAATGAGATATCTCATGACTAGATTAATGAACAGTGTGGTTTTTTGAGGCAAAAGAATTGCAGGTTCTTTTGGACTGCTGGTGATAATACTTTGTCTACAAAGCATGTGTAAGTAATATGGTAGCATAAACAACTCTCTATACAGATTTCTAAGTTTCCCAAGGAAGCACTCAGTATAGCCCAGCATTCAGATCTCACCCAATAGTCATCCCCATCGAAAGGAAGAGATGCTCAGACTGACTGGTCCCAGATATTGGCAATAGTTCATGACGATATCTTCCTGCCTTGCCGGTGACAGAATCTCCCCTAATATCCATCCATTTTTAAATATATTTATACTAGTTTTTTACCTTTTCAGGTGGAGCTGGAGTGACTCTAGTCATACATTCATTACAATTAGTGTAAAATTTCCTTGTTTTATGTTTAAAGTTATAGACTAACAGAAATTTAGAGTGCAGATGCAGTGAGGGGTGTTTGCACCTTGGAGGCAGGTAGCTTTTAGGATGGAGGTGTGTTTTGGTATTATAACAACATTATAATGAGCAAATTTCACCTAAGGATATTTAAAAAAAAAAAAAAAGCTGTTGGCTCAAGGTAACAACTATGCAGCTTCTCAGTATTCATAGTGCCATAAGTTCCCTTTCCCTGTGCTGATGCACAGAGTTTGACTATGGTATCTTCACACCACCCCACTCTCCATGCAGTTGATTAGTTGATTTTTTTCCACCTTAGAATATGCTGACTCTAAGATTGAAGGTTATGTAGCCTAGGGAACTACAGACGGATACATTTCTTATGTATCAGCTGCAACTGAACCCTGGAATTTTCTTCAGTACTGCACCTTATCTTAAAATGTGAACATAGCTTTTGTTTCTAAGTCACCTCCAGCAAGTATCCCACAGCTGTGGCTTGAGGGTTTTGGTTTGTTCTTTTTTTGTTTGGTTGGTTGGTTTGTGATTTATTTGTTGTGTCTTGTTTTTTGAGTTTGTTTTTTTTTTAAGAATGCATGTTGAAATTTAGGATCCTTTAAATAAATGTTATGCAAAATTAATTATAAATCTCTGTGAATAGAGCTACACTGTTCAGCCCAGCTTGCAATATGTCAAAGCTGTTGGAAAAATTTTCTAGAAGTAAGTACTTCTAATTTCTACCCATGAATCATGGACAGCCTCCTGGAAATTATATTTATCCCCCCATTATTAATAAAAAATTTGTTTTGTTTTGTTTTGTTTTTTCCTCTGGTCATATTCCATCACTGGAAAGAAGAACATAGCAAAAGACCGACAACATGTGTTTAAGCAAAGACAAAATTTGTGCCAATTATTATTTTATGATGTAGTATAGGTAACAATTAGAATCTCTATTAATCACATGCAACTTAAAAATAGTTCTTCAAAACAAGAGTTGTAAGATAAATATGACTTTTTTGAAAACGTCTTTAAAATACTTCAGTGATTAATTTTGACTTTCTGTAATTAATCATCAAAGTGAACAACTGTTTGGTTATAAATTGCTAAGAAGCCAAATTGTTTTATTTGGGAAGGGTAATTAAAACAAGTGCTACTGATTAGCTCAGCTTTAGTAAAATGAATTTTGAAGCTTAAATTCTTATGGGAATTCAAGTATTTAAAATATATGGTAGGAAATAAAGGAAAATGAAAAATTACACCATGATAGGTTAGAAATATCAGGGTTTTTTAACAACATATGATACAAACATTCAAATATATTTCAATATTTTTTGTATTAATTTTAAATTATTATGAAAAAAAAAAATTAAAGTCATTACCTGAAGTTCACTTTTCCACATCATTATGTTATGCTGAGATCTAGCAGGAAAAGTATGTTGCTGGAGTCAAGAAAAAAGCTGCCTGAGGAAACTATTTCCCTCTATATTATACTGTTGTTTCTACATCCATAAAGCTGCATAATATTATCTACCTTGTTCTGTGCAGTCTTTAGAGACTGGTGGATGAAATGTCTAGAGTGCACTTGTTAGATATTGCAATCATTTCTGATAATGTTTTTATCTGAAAGTGTCAGGTGAAAATGAGATCTCGCTTACAAAGTGCACAGTAAAAATTGCCTTCTAGTAATAGCACACTGCAACCAACCACAGTCTTTAATAGAGTTATTATTTTTTTATATATCTGGCAGAATTTTATAAATGTATGGATATATGTGTGTATACATATTATAATCCCATATCTGTACTTTATCCTCTGCATTTTACCAATATGGTCAGGATTCTGACATGCAGAAAAAAAGAAACAAATTTTCTTTACAAAGAAAATTCTTACAAATTCATTACACTGACCTTTTTCTTAAACAACTTCAAAGCAAATAGACTTTTTCAGTCACTTCTTGTTCTGTGGTTATGTATTCAATTAAAGAGTAAAAAAGAAATATGAATGAATATAGAATCATAGAATCATTTAGGTTGGAAGAGACCCTTGGGACCATTGAGTCCAACCATCAGCCCTACTCTACAAAGTTCTCTCCTACACCAGATCCCTCAACACCACCTCTAGTCAATTCTTAAACACAGTCAGGGATGGTGACTCCACCACCTCCCTGGGCAGCTGATTCCAGTGTTAGACCACTCTTTCTGTGAAGTTTTCCTAATGTCAAGCCTAAACCTATCCTGCTGCAGCTTGAAGCCATTCCTTCCCATTCTATCACTAATTACCTGTGAGAAGAGACCAGCACCAACCTCTCTACAATGTCCTGTCAAGCAGTTGTAGAGTGATGAGGTCTCCCCTCAGCCTCCTCTTTTTCAAACTAAACAGTCCCAACTCCCTCAGTCATTCCTTGCAAGACTTATGTTCCAGACCCTTCACCAGCTTCGTTGCCCTCCTCTGTACTTGCTCCAGCACCTCAGTATCCCTCTTGTACTGAGGTACCCAGAAATGGACACAATACTCAAGGTGCGGCCTCACCAGTGCTGAGTACAGGGGGACAATCACCTCCCTACTTCTGCTGGTCACACTATTTCTAATACAAACCAGGATGCCTTTGGCCTTCTTGGCTACCTGGGCACATTGCTGGCTCATATTTAGTCGCTTGTCAACCAACACC
>VZTM01021964.1:28080-71914 GCA_013400555.1 Jacana jacana | reverse complement strand
TTCCTCTCCTCTCTTTTTCTTAGGATGTCACCTGCCTTTCTGGTCAGTCAAAACCACCACAACGGGTTTTGGGGCTTTGCATTTTGAGTTTGAGTTAGTCTAGTCGGAATTTTAATCTGAACTACAATATCAACAGTAAAATCACAGCTTGGGCATAAAATAAAAATAATAATAATAAAAAAAAAAAGACTTGACGCAAAAAGCTGTATTAGACTTTGGATGAAATAATCTACTTACAGTAGTACTTCAGCACCAGGAAGTGGGCAGTTAGGCTGATAGATGTATATACAATTAAACAATATGTCCGAGTCTTAAAACGCTTCGTTATTTATAATGAAATCTATACAAAACAGTTAAAAACGTGGTTTTTATATACATTTCGGAGGAAAAAAAAAATGAAAATAAAATTAAAAAACAAACAAAAAAAAAAAGAAGTATTGTCTTCACCGTAGCAGAGTGTATTAAAACTGGTCCTTTTATCCCATCTGACCCCAAACCGCTCCCGGTGGCTTGTAACTGTAGGAAAAACCCCAATGTATTGCTTCAACAAGCCAAGTCGCGTAAGGCTGATTTCCAAAACCTACTGCTGCGTTTCCAGTTCGGCTTTCCAACTCCCCCAAACCAGTCACTTTAGAAACAGCATGTAAGAGCAATATACAGATTTCTTAATTATTACTTTTTTGTTTTGTTTGAAAGCCTTAGCTCGCTTCTAAACTCGGAGGTTCAGCTTTGAGAGGAGGCCGAACCGCTTATCCCCAAATGCCGAAAGAAGGAAGTCATTTATAGCAAAAACACAGCCCCCCCAGCCCTGCCTGTATCAGAATTAACACACCTGCCTGTTTCACAGGAACTTTTTAAACAACTTGGCCTCACTTAAAATTCTATACTTAAATAAATAGTCGAAGATTAAGGAGAGCAGAGGAGCATTTCCATGCGCACAAAGAAACGCCTCAGACACCCTTACCCCTACACCTCTCGTAGAGCCTGAAAACAAAAATCCACTTTGCTACCAGTTAGAAGTTTTGCCCATTTCCAAACATTCACCAACAAGAATTTTAAAAAAATAAACTATATATTTTTTTTTGCCTTGTGAAAAAATCTGAACTCTTTAAGTGAGCGCAAAGTGCAAGAAAGCTGACCAATTCCAAAATTCCTGGGGCTTTTCCAGCACTGTCAGAGACACGTTTTTCTCTCACATGCTATTTAAAAATACAAATATTTATTAAACTTTTTTTTGTTGTTTTCCTTTTCCTTTTTTTTTTTGTTTTTTTGATGGTGTTTTGCTCAACAGCTAACAAAAAGACACAGCAAAATAACGATCCCTTCTCACTGAAAGCTTGTTCAGTATCTGGGCGAGGGCTTCAAGAGCACGAGCCGGAGAATTCGCTGCAGATTTGCTTTTTACCAGGAGTACATTCCACTGTCACAGCTCTACTAAAACTCAGTATCTACATCTTTTTCTTTAAGCTTTTTAACTTTTTGGAAAGGACTTCTTAAGATGCAGCTTTCTTTTTGCAATACCATCTCGTTAAAACACACTGATGCTTCCAAGGGTCCGATGAACAACTCAAAATAGGCAAAGTGCTCTAAGACATCGCAATACAAAGGGCATCTTGGATACTGGAAATCCCCAAGACATTTTAAAGTGCACTCCTGGTGTCCCATTTCCTTAGGATTGTTCAGCAGAACTTCGAGAGGGGCTGGGCTCGGTCCCGTCTTCGGTGCTACTGTCCACGTCTTGCTCCATGGCCGTCTCCTCGTCATCGAGGCGTTGACTGGTGAAGTTGTTGAGCTCCAGGAGTCCGCTGGGTTCCACCACCACGTTGGAGCTGGAGTGACAAGGGATGGAATAGTGAGGGATGCTCTGCAAGAGAGAAGAGAGATTAAGTTTAAACGTGCAGTTTTCACAGGGAAAGGCATCTGCGTGAGTGCAGGTACTCATGGAAATGGGATATTGGGTTTCCAAGAGCAATTTTCCCTACATAAGGAGCACTGCATGTTACATCGTATTTGCTCAAGCTTCAAACCACCCTTTCACCGAATTAGGTGGTGAAAAGTTAAAGTTGAAGAATTTTGCTGTTAAGGCATCGATTCTGGCCTTAGATTTTCACTAAAGGGTTGCGAGAGCACAGCCAACAGCTCAACCCCCAAACCACCCACCATCCATCGTTCCCCAAAGGCAAAGCTTTCTTCAGCCTTATCATTTTGCTTATCTTTTTCAGGCAAGACATTCAGATACGAACGTCTGGACCAGCTGTGGGTCTCAATGTATGATACAACACGAGCTCCGGCCCCGCTCAGAGCTGCTGCTGAGGAGACACAATCCATTTAAGCTATTTATTTCTACTTACACTTTCACAGGTTCTAGAAACTAAATCGACAGCTTTAGGCAACTGAAACCCTACACAAGTGAGGCACAATGCTAAACGACACGGGTTCTCAAAATACACAGATTTAAAGTACGAGAGAAATCTACCTTTGTCTATTTAGGGAAATGAGGACTAAAAATGAGCACAAAACCCGATGATTTCTACCCAAGCGAGGCTGGCTGCCACGAAGGGTTTTACAAAGCAGCACGAAAAAATTTACACTTTTCTCACACTAGGAGTATTTTCAACTGCAACACAAATACAACACGTAATAAATCCATTTCCAGCCACGCTGCCATTTGCATGGACATACACAACGCCAGCTTGTCTACAAAGAGTCATAATAAAGAGCTGAGAGCCCTCAGGTAACTGAAATACTCCCTCACAGTTGACATTCTGACCACGTGTTACATCAGGAAAACACAGCATTCTTTTTAAGACAACAAAAATCAATGACAATATCAGTTATCAATTAGGCAACGACTCAAAGCTAAAGATCAATCGTCATTTTCTCTCAGAAGCGGTAAAACTGGTTAAAGGTGAAGTTAACAAGCTTTCTTCTGAATCCAGACTTCATTTTGCTGAAAAACCCAAGAAAAACTTCCTAATTCGGTGCTAATTTTATACTCGTTGGGAACATTAATTGATGCCATAGAAAATTCTGCACTGTAGTCCCACAGCAAGCAGCGAAGGTCGCGTTTTTAAGCATCTCAAATGAAAGCACTTTGTAAAATTAGATGAGCTTGGTTGGTTTGCTGAACAGAAAGGGAGACACCGAGGACACGGGGAACCATACAGCGCTAGAGAACCTCGAGCTCAATTTAAGAATTACACGCTTTGAAGCAGCAATCCGTTAACAAAGCGTAAGAGTAGGAAAAGAAGCAAAATCTGGGGCAGGAAACCAAAAATGCTAGGACACCGTTTGGTTGTTATCATCCCACTAGACACCAGTTTGCTCTGCTCAACCCTTGCCTTATTTGCTCTGGTCTTCTCTTACCTGGATAACAATTTCTGATGAGCTCTCTTCGGCTTTCTTTTGGGACATACTCTGAATGTGTACAAACTGGTTTGTTGCAGGCATTCCGTGCGCATCGGGTTTCCTCTCTGTTAAAGCAGGACCGCCAGCAGGAGGACTGGAACTGGATTCTGTACGTGTCTGTTGCTGGGGGATGGAAGGTGCCGTCATCCCTACTGCGGTCACCCTCGGCACCCGGGTGACGGTACAAGGTGACGACTCTGCTTCGCTATCGAGTTTACTAGCGGACACGGCCTCGCTTGGGGGATCCACTAAGGTACCTCCTAGGTTTGAATCAATCTGAGCTTCCACCATAGACACTCTCAAAATATCTGCTACCGCTGTCGTGGCGGGCGCCTGCGTGGGAAATAGGCCGGGAACCGGCAACGCCAGTTTGGGCACAGAACCTGCTACTTTTGAAACAGGAGGCGGCTGACGCCCCTCAAAAGTTATCTTTGTAACAGTGGATCCTTGCGTTATAATTGGAGGCTGCACCTGAAAATCAAATTTTGGTTGTGAATGTTACAGCTAGGTTATTTTTTTATTTTTAATTGAAGAAAAAAAAATAATAATAAAAAAAAATCTAATCAATACGTCCAAGGACAGAATGGCACAAACAACACACTTGCTATTAGGAAGACAGTTTGAAACTCAAGTGTTTTAACGAAGGAATTAGCAGTGGTCTGGGAACAGTTAATTGAAGCCTGGGGAAAAGCAGCTTTTTAGGCTGCTAGATAAGGATTGTAGCAGTATAATACCACAGCAGCCTTGTTTTCCTTTGGGATTTACATCCCCATGTGATATTTGTTAACCCAATGTATTCCCAAAAAGGGCCAAAAAATATAAAAAAATTAGTTAGTTAAAATATGTATTGGTTTTTTTTTCCATGATCCTCAGTCTTTACATTTTCCCCTCCCAAGGAAAATGAAGTTACTCCTGTACACAAAAGCCCTATAATTTCAGGAAGATGTAAACTACAAAGGAAGACGTACAATGGAGAGCCTTAGGAGACTGCAGTGTATTCATCTTTATTTCCACAGAAATAAAAAAAGTGCTACGGGAACGGAAATTAATAACGTGTTGTTATCTAAAAATTAAAAGAAAATAATTAGGGACAAATTCCATGCACCAGTGGTGGCAGAAATTCATAAAAAAAAAACTGTCCAACAAAACATGTCTGTGAGCTCTATGGATTATTATTATTTTTTTCCCCCCGATAACATGTGCTTCTCCTTCCTAGTGTCAACCTTCTGACGGGGTAATTAACACCAGCGGAATGAGGAGTTCTCTCTTGCCAGGACAAAACACTGCTAGAGCGACAGGGTTGGTGTTCTGAATTCTACTTTTTTGTTTGTCTGTCTGTTTGTTTTTCCTTGAACAGCGAGGTGTATTTTTGCATGCTATCAATATTCCGTTACCTGGCTCGCTGGCTGTTTCTCTGAAGAGGCAGGTAGCTGCATTTGACTCTGGGGGGGTTGGGGTTGCACGTAGATTTTTTGTGCCGTTGGTGCCTGTTGCAGTTTGGGCAGCTGCTGCGTGGTTTTTACTGCCAGCACCTGTACTACAGTTTGCTGTGGCTGCGCCACTAAGGTAGGGAGTTGCCTTTCTTTGGCCACCACGTGGTGGGGGGGGTGCTGTGCATCTGGTTTGGTCTGTGCTTGCTCCTGCTGCAGGGGGTTTAGCTTTTGATGTCTTATAGAAAGCTGGGGCATTTGTGGGAGTTTGTGCTGGATTTGATCGGCCTGCAGGTGGATTGTCTGCTTCTGCTTAGTCTGGAAGCACTGCAGAGTTTTCACTTGCAGTTGAGTCTGTTCCAGCTGCGGCTGACTCAGTTTTTGCTGTTTTGGCGCCTGCGATTGTGTCAGGGCAGATCTGTAAAACAGGCCAGTCTGAGGATCTAAGGTGTCCATCTCCTCCACTTCTCCTTCCTCAGTTCCAAGCTGTTCACTGTGTTTGGTAAACGCAGTGTGACTGCTTAAGGCCTTAATAAGAAGAAGTTAGAGCAAGTTAGTGAAGAGAAATTATAATTTCACAATAATACACAATCTAAAAATAATCTTTTATGTCTCAACTGGACAACTTTAACTTATTTTTACCATTTCAGGCTTCCAATTCATGTACAAAAAGACAACTTGACACACAGATTCCACAGTATATAAGCAACCAGTAGCTATTCTTACCATGTTGAAATACAGTACATCTATCTCTATGTGACAACAGTAAGTGCATAATGCATCCTCGGTGGAGATGATGTAGCCCTCACTTATGTCAGACTAAGGATCAAAGGCCCCAGGGTTGCACAGCTGGATATAGAATCATAGAATGGTTAGAGTTGGAAGGGACCTTAAAGATCATTGAGTTCCAACATCCCTGCCATGGGCAGGGACACCTCTCACCAGACCAGGTTGCTCAAAGCCCCATCCAACCTGGCCTTGAACACCTCCAGGGATAGGGCAGCCACAGCTTCTCTGGGAGACCTGGGCCAGGGTCTCATCACCCTCACAGTCAAGAATTTATCTCTGAGATCTCATCACAATCTCCCCTCTTTCAGTTTAAAACCATTACCCCTTGACCTACGGCTCCAATCCCTGATTAAGAGTTGCTCCCCATCTCTCCTGTTCCCCCTTTAGGGGCTCTTCTAAGGTCTCCCTGAAGCCTTCTCTTCTCCAGGCTGAACAACCCCAACTCTCTTAGCCTGTCCTCATAGGAGAGGCGCTCCAGCCCTCAGAACACCTTCATGGCCCTAAAATGTTATGAAGCAGCAGGGATTATCAGGTGATTGAACCAGGAGCTCCTCATCAAGGCCAGTCTCCTTGCACAATAAAGTCCTAATCTCCCTTTTGAGAGCTTTCATCTTCTCCCTGAAGCAGCTCCTCATATACCTACAGCCTACCCTATTTCCGCATAGAACCTCTCTTCTCTTTCCTTCCTCAAAATTTTTATTGCAAGCTTTTCAAAAACAGTTTGATTTTTCTGAGGGATTTGAACGAGCAAGAGATGTATGTTACTACACTTTGTATACCATGGTATAAAGGTATTAATAAATGGCCTTAGTGAGATGAAGCAGCTACTCAAACACCTGTGAGAATACACTCTTTGAAGTGGCTCTATAACCCTAACACAGTGGTGTCCTGATCCACCACTGTGGTTCCTAGAAATGAAAGCAATGCAGAGTTGAGGAGGTCTTGAAGAGCAGCGTCAGAGTGGCTTCAGTAAGATCTCACCACAATCTACAGCATTTGTTAGAAGTGCTTGGGATCCTCACGGTACTGGTCTAAATACAATCTTACTTCTTCATTCAGGGAAGTTTGCACATTCACAAACTAAAGCCCTCGAGTGAAAAAGAGACTGTGTGCTCTGTGTACTGACCAGATCCTGCTTTATCCCTCCTCCCCCGACACCGAGATCAACACCATCTAAAGAGCCTTGACCCTTGCCATAGAACATACAGAAAGAATAGAGAATAGAATAGAATAGAGAATATCAGGGATTGGAAGGGACCTTGAAAGCTCATCCAGTCCAATCCCCCTGCCAGAGCAGGAACACCTAAAGCAGATCACTCAGGAACGCATCCAGGTGAGTTTTGAATGTCTCCAGAGGAGACTCCACAACCTCCCTGGGCAGCCCCTTCCAGTGTTCAGTCACTCTCACTGTGAAGAAGTTTTTTCTCATATTTAACTGGAACCTCCTATGTTCCAGCTTGCATCCATTGTGGAAAGAGGACATAGAGACAGCAAGATCTCATCTAGGAAGCCCTACATTTCCCATAGTTGCTCTTAACACCTCTTATTTAACAATCTCAAGCAATCTTATTAACTGCTTCCCTTTTATCCCACTACCCTCACCACCAAAACAGGCAATAGTATAATTAACTTACTAATTTGCCCTTAGACTTTGCGTTTTCAGTGGGAGCAACACAACATACTCATTAGGGACAAGCCCTGGTCCTATAGAATTCCTACATTTATAGACTGTTGGGAAAAGAAAGGGTACAACCTGCTGCATGATATGGGTAATCGCGCCTGTGGAGGATGCGGGGATAGATTTCACCACGACAGAAGTCTGCGTTGCCGTCTGCGACTGAGCCACGTGCTGCAGCAGAGTCCTCTGGGGCTGAGACGACTGCTGGTGGGGCTGGGACCGGTGACTGACTGCAAGGGAAGAGGTGAGTGACACTTCTCCACAACTAACTGTGGGAACTTCAACCACTTAAGCTTCAACTGAAAGCGTACACGAGCAAAATAAAGATCTGAGTATGAAAACCATCTTCTACCGTCGGCCAAGCTTCACCCTTAGAGTGCCAATCTATTCTGAGAAGCCTCTGAAAGTAGCATCTCGGGGGTTTTGCTTGTCTCCTGAGCAATCACACTTGGTCCAAACCTCCTCCAGCTCCCCTCTCCCCTCACATCAACTTTGCATGCCAAATTTAGGCTCGATTTTCAGCTGGGTTCTTGCTACAGCACCAGCATAATTCCGTAGAGCACGAGTTATTCTGCGGTTTTCACGCTGTTAGAAGCACCTGCACAACTGACTGCAATTAAGAACAGCAAGCCTTGCTCACCAAATTGCTGCTGCCAATAAACCAACAAATGCTCTCCAGAGCACAGGCCAAATTCGAAAGATTAGCAATTAGAAAGTATTTGGGTAGGGTGAAGCAAGTGAGGTTGATAGGAAATCGCAGACCGAAAAAATGGAGACTTTATCGTGGGTCTGTGTCACTTTTTAGAACAGATCCAGCAGTTATGAGTTATGCAGTTATGGTGATGGCTCTGTAATTAAATTGACAGAGAAACGATCCGCTGAGAAGATCAAACAACAAACTGTTCTGTGTTGCAGTCCCTGATAAGACATGAATCCAAATTGCTTTACGCCTGTCCCCGCTCATATACAAATATGTGCTTTAATTAACTTTTGAGTTGCAAAATAATTAATAACTGAAGCAGAACAAACAAAATTTAAATTCAATTGTAACGTAACTTGAAGTTGAAAAGTTCCTAGTGACCTTCCAGAAAGTTAAAAAGAAAGGTCTTATTTTGAATTAATATGATAATTTTACTTTTCCGCTCCAAGAAAGCAGTTGGATCCTATCAGTGCTGGCCTGCATGCTGTGCCAGATCCGTCACAGAGGTCCCCCAACAGTTCCTGCCCAGTCAGATAACTCCATTTAAATAAAAAGTTTCTAACCTATGTGGTTGTGTAGATATTCTTCTGAATGTGAAGCAATACAGTGTTGTCTTCCTGAGTCTGCAGACAGACAAAAAACAGTGACACCAAGATGTGGGACCCGCTCCCTTCGTCTCATGAGGAAGCACATGCTGAAGCCCAGCTCCCTTAGAAAACGTGCCTGATCCTTAGGTCCAGGGGCACGCAGGAGGTATCACAACAGATTACAGACTGTTTCCTATCTTACTACTGCATTTTTGGCAGATAACACAGCTAGGTGGATTATTGATGAATCCTGAGAAGCACAAGTTAATACAAAATGAAAACCCCAATTACCTGTATTCCCTGTGTTCACAGAAACCGAGAGAAGGGCTAAAAATCTAAGAGCAAAATACCCAGTTTTGTGCTGTAGCAGAAACTGCTGTTGGTCAACCCACAGCAGCCTGCATCTCTCTGGCAGACTCCCATATATCACCTCAAGGGTTAGAAAAATCCCAAGATTTCAAACAGTAGTTTATAGCTCAAAGTCATTTTCAACTTTTGCACTTTGTATGGCTTCTAAACTGCAAAGAAGGACTTAATTCTACAAAGATACTGACTGTAACTTCCCACCTTCCCTGGAAAGGTCCCTATTTTACATCAACTTTTACAGCAAAACCCAGGAAAAAAACTGGAACCTTGACTAGCAGCTTGATGAACAGCATCTGTGTCGGTGAAGATAACAGACTGGTAATTGGAAATCCCTTTAACACTATTCATTACACTTTCGAGTTTGTTTTAAAAGAGTTCCAGGGAGCACGCCTTAAACATTCAAAATTGAAGGCAGACACAGTAAGTGTTATTTATAAGAATAACAATAACATCCCTCCCCCGGCTCCAACTTAAATTCAGACCATACAAGGGATGGAAGTGAGGGGAGGAGGCCAAGAGCAGGAAATTGAAAATATGAGATTAGGCATTTAACACTAAAAACACTGGAGTTACAGATGAGATACATACACAAAACAGTATTATCCTCCTGTAACTTCATTTTCTACTTTCTCCTTACTAGACATTTTCCTTAAAGACAAGTGGGACAAACCTGTCCAGGATCTTACAAATCTCCATCAGATCAAGGCACAGAAAAACTGTTCAACTATGATGTCTTGAAGCAACAGCCCTTTGTTCCAGTTAGAAATGTTCTCCACTCTGCCCCAGAAAAGCAGCTGCAATCTCAAGTCCCCTTGCACAGTGTCTCAAGAGTGCAAGAAAACACTCATTTCCTCTACAGCAAATTACACCCAAAACACCCCACAAAACCAAAATCCCATTGTAATAAAAATCCAAAATCAACTCCTCAGACTTGCAACACAGCACTGTCTCAGTCACTTACCAGTTGTGATATACTCAGCAACTAATTCTGACTCTACTACAGCAATTGAAGGACTTTCTGGAGAATGTCTCTTTTCTTGGGTCATCTGGATTGGGACAGCCATTTGGCTCAAGTCAATGGTAGGCTGCCGTGGCTTCGATTCTAATTTTTCCTTCACTGCTTTAGAAGAAGAGATAAACATAAAGTAAAGCTCCCATACATAAAACTCCATCATAAAATAAGCCTCTGATATGTGGTGAGTGGGAAAAGGGATGTGATGTTCCCCCATACTTGGCACTGGTGAGCCCCCACCTCGAGGGCTGCATCCAGTTTTGGGCCCCTCATACAGGAGAGGCATTGAGGTGCTGGAGCATGTCCAGAGAAGGGCAAGGAAGCTGGGGTGAGGTCTAGACAAAAGAGAAGGAGCTGAGGGAGCTGGGGGTGTTCAGCCTGGAGAAAAGGAGGTCGAGTGGAGACCTTGCTCTCTTTGGCTCCCTGAAAGGAAGGTGTAGCTGTGGGAGGTCTTCTCCCAAGGAAGAAGTGATGGGACAAGATGGGCCTCAAGTTGGTTCCAGGGGAGATTCAGGATGGATATTAGGAAAATTTTTTCACTGAAAGGGTTGTCCCTGGAGGTATTTAAAAGCCGAGCAGACGTGGTGCTGAGGGACATGGGTTAGTGGTGTTTTAGGCAGTGTTAGGGTGATGGTTGGACTGGATGATCTATACGGTCCCTTCCAACCTAGGAAATTCTATGATTTCATAGGCAAAAAATTGTTTAAATCTATTACATAATGTTAAGCCTGTATTTAAAGTATTGCAGGGTAAGAAGAAAGGAATCCAGCTGATTCAAGGTACGTGCTTTTCAATTAAAAAACATATTACAAAACGCTGCTTAAACAAGTAATAAGGTTTGAGGTTGTCCTAAACAACTGCCTGTGTTTTCACACCTGTTGTCTGCTGAAGTTCCAGCAACGCTTTTATTGTGGAAGTAGCTGACTGAGATTCACTGGATACATCCTGGTAAATTATTGTAGGGCTGGTGTCCACAGCAATTTCATGTTCTGACCAATCTTGACTTCTTGAAGCAATCACATGGACCACGGGCTGAGAATCTGCTCACAAAAGAACAAAGGCACATTGAGTCACCATTTTGGGTTGGAGGTCTCCTGTCCAACTTCTCGAATCACAGAATCCTAGAATCATTCAGGTTGGAAGAGACCCTCGGGATCATCGAGTCCAACCATCAGCCCTACTCTACAAAGTTCTCCCCTACACCAGATCCCTCAACACCACATCTAATCTACTCTCAAACACAGTCAGGGATGGAGAGTTCACCACCTCCCTGGGCAGCCCATTCCAGGCTCTGACCACTCTTGCTGGGAAAATTTTTTTCCTAATGTCCAGCCTAACCCTACCCTGCTGCAGCTTGCAGCCATTCCCTCTTGTTCTGTCGTTAATTGCCTGTGAGAAGAGACCAGCACCAACTTCTCTACAATGTCCTTTCAAGCAGTTGTAGAGAGTGATGAGGTTTCCCCTCAGCCTCCTCTTCCTCAAACTAAACAGTCCCACCTCCCTCAATCGATCCTCATAAGATTTATTCTCCAGGCCTCTCACCAGCTTCGTTGCCCTCCTCTGCACTCGCTCCAGCACCTCGATACCTCTCCTATGTTGAGGTGTCCAGAACTGGACACAACACTCAAGGTTTGGCCTCACCAGTGCTGAGTACAGGGGAACAATCACCTCCCTACTTTTGCTGGTCACACTCTTTCTTATACAAGCCAGGATGCCATTGGCCCTCTTGCTTTAAAGCAAGGCTATGGTTCAAAAATCAGCCCAGGTTACACATTATCCATTAGTGTTTTGAACACTGCCAAGGATTCATACTCTCATTCTGCAATGCTTCAGTTTTTATTACAATTGACTCAAAAGAAAACACTGCTGACATGATGAACAGTTTCCAGCAAAACAACAACAACAAAAAGATCTTGTATCTTAGTTGATGGTAAAAGCTTTGGTTTGAACAATCAAAGTTGGGCAGGTTTCTTTGTATGTTGAATTTTCCTTGAATGAATCTCTTTTGCAGAATGCTTTAGCAGTTCAGGTGATCAACAAGTATTAATGTTAATTAATAGCTCTTAAATTTTTTGTAAGTTTGTTGTATCTTCAGCTTTTTGTTTTTTTTTCTTTACTTAAAATGGCAGTATAGACCAGCAGTTACAGAACTATATAGAGACAGTGACTGAAAGGCACATAGGTTTCACAGAGAGACATCTGCTTTTATGTGATGCAGTGATACATCCTACAGCCACTCCTCACCAAGGGCTGGGCATTATTTATGACCTATTGTTAATCCTCCTCTACAACACAAAGAGCTGCATCCGTATCACGGCTTGAAGCCGCAGCAGGATCCCAACTGGGACTGCATCACGGAATCATCAGAGTGGGAAGGGCCCTCTAGAGATCACCTAGTTCAAAGCAGGATTGCACAGAGCACATCACTCCAGAACTGCTCCAGGCAGGTCTTGAAAATCTCCAGAGAAGGGGACTCCACAGCCTCCCTGTGAAGCCTCTGCCAGGGCTCTGTCACCCTCACCAGAAAGAAGTTTTTTTCCTCCTATTTGCATGCCTGACATATGCCTCAAGGCACAAATTTGTGCCTAGAAAAGGACCCAAATTTGTGGTGCTGTGGAAGCTTCTGGTGAGGTAGGGGAGAGATGCTTCAATGCAGTCAGGAAAAAGGGTGTCAGAGCACAGGCTGCAAAAAAAACCAAACCAAAACCAGAAAACAAACCCCCCAAAAAGTACTACACTGTTTACTTCTGGCAAACTCCCCCAAAAGAAGGAATGGGCTGAAACAAACACTGAACAGCAAGTCAGAGCCCAGCAAGAAACTACTGTCTTCCTTTTTCAATAGACTTGGGCTGTTGGTGAACAACGAGCTCAACATGAGCTGGCACTGTGTACTGGCAGCCCAGAAACCACCTGCTCCTAGGCTGCATCAAAAGAAGTGTGGCCAGCAAGGAGAGGAGGGAGATTCTGCCCCTCTGCTCTGCTCTGATGAGACTCCACCTGGAATACTGCCTCCAACTGTGGGACCTCAGCACAGGAAGGACAGGGACCTATTGGAGGGAGTCCAGAGGAGGACCATGAAGATGATCAGAGGGCTGGAGTTCCCCTCCTATGAAGACAGGCTGAGAGAGTTGGGGTTGTTCAGCGTGGAGAAGAGAAGGCTCCAAGGGAGACCTTACATCCCCTTCCAGAACCTAAAGGGGCTCCAGCAAAGATGGGGAGGGACTCTTGATCAGTGAAGGGAGACACAGGACAAGAGGTAATGGTTTTAAATTGAAAGAGGGGAGATTTAGATGAGATACTAGAAAGACCTTCTTTGCTGTGAGGGTGGTGAGACCCTGGCCCAGGTTGCCCAGAGAAGCTGTGGCTGCCCCATCCCTGGAGGTGTTCAAGGCCAGGCTGGATGGGGCTTTGAGCAACCTGGTGTAGTGGGAGGTGTCCCTTCCCAGGGCAGGGGGGTTTGAACTGGATGATCTTTAAGGTCCCTTCCAACCCAAACCATTCTATGACTTTAGGATTTCCATATATAGCTTATAAAAAGATAAATAAAGCCATTAAGGAAGTGAACAGTGACAGACTGGGTGAAAACTTGTGCTAAAAGGAGACAGTGAGTTACGTGAACCTCACCAGTGTGCTTGGGAGAAGGTCCATTTGTGTTGTAATACCCACCTTGGGAGCTCTGGGAGGACTCCGTAGAAGAAGAGCTGCTCTCGGTGTAGGTTTGCGGTTCTTCTTTCACTTCTGGGAGAGACGAATTTCCTGTCTCTGCTACCCTTGATGCCTGCTGTAACGTTTCAGTCACCAACTGCCTAGTTTGTTCACTCACAACTGTTGCTTGAAACGTCACAGGCTTTGGTTTTATGAGAACCTAATTAGAGAGACAAATTTGGTGTGTAAGTAAGAGCCCTCAAAAAACCAAATCTGAGCAATCAGGGAACAGGGTGATACTCAGATCAATGTCAAGACCTATGTAATATTACTACTTTACTGAAAAAAAATCTACCTGCAAATTCAGCAGCTCTGATTATTAAACCACAAAGCCCAACGGCAATGCACAAGAATGTACTTTTCACTCAGCAATTTGGGGTGCTTGGCACAACAAATCACTAAACAGTCATTTTTCAGAGCTGGATACAAATACAGTGTGACAAGAGAAAGCTACGTGAGTGGAGCTGGAACATGCACTGCACCGGTAAGGACAAGCACCTCTCCTCCACAGCCCCCAGTAAATACAGTCTTGAACAATCAAGACATGCAAAATAACGTATCTGAGAAATTTAGTTCTTTTAGACACTAAGTGCAACCAGAGAAAAAGCTGAAACTGAAAGCATCCAGAAATAAGCCAGACTCTCTGTATACAGTCCCACCAACTACACCAAGTTGCAGGGAAAACCTTAACATACATTAACCAGAAAATAACTTCAATAAAACCTCAGATTTGATAGATGACCTATGTCCAGGCTCTGCATCTTAACTTCTCACAATCTAAGCCATTATCTGTATAGAATCATAGAATCATTTAGGTTGGAAGAGACCCCTGGGATCATCAAGTCCAACCATCAGCCCTACTCTACAAAGTTCTCCTCTACACCAGATCCTCCAACACCACATCTAAACGACTCCTCAACACATTCAGGGATGGGGACTCCACCACCTCCCTGGGCAGCCCATTCCAGTGTCTGACCACTCCTTGCTGTGAGGAATTCTTTCCTCGTGTTCAGCCTAAACCTACCCTGCTGCAGCTTAAAGCCATCCCTCCCCCAAGACTTAAACAGGCACCTAGAGCCATGACCAGACAGTTTCAGCTGTGTAAAAGGTTTAGTAGATACTTCTGGCTCGCTCTAGGCCTCCAGAAGCAGCAAACAGATGTAAACACTGCGCTCCAGGAATCAGAATCAAGGCCACCTCATTGCACCCCTAAATCTTATTCTCCATAGGCACATATTAATCCCGCAACCAATGAGACTACACAGTGAAAAAATTATTTACTTCCCATTAAAATTTAGGGGTACATTCCAAGAGAGAAATGGGTCCTCACTGTACCTGCGTTTTCCCTTGCTGACCATAAACAATTTTAGTTGGGATGATTTTGGTGGCTGGCTGGACCGTGGACCCTATTCCTTTTGGCTGCGTAACAATCATTTTTGTGATGGGTCTTGTGGCAGTGATGATAGCAGGCTTTGCTCCTGCTGGCACTGCCTGAATAGTTTTCTCCCCCTGTAGAGAAGTCAAAGTTTACAGGTTAACTTAGTGAAATTCTTCAGAGAGACTTCTCTAACAAAAAATACACAGTTATCTGTGAGCGTGTACCATGAAATCAACCTGCTGCTGCAACCGGGATCAAACAAAAAGCATTCAAAGATCAAGAACAAACAAACAAAAAACCTCTATTGCTTTGAATGGAACAGCTACCTAAATCCCCTTTTCCATTGCTTTACCTTTTGAGCTGCTCTGAAGGGGTGAAGAAAAATAAAAGAAAAAAAGAGTACCTAAAGGACACTGACAAGTTTTTTTTTTCCAGTTGCTTGGAGAAGTCACAGAAGTTGGAACTTCACTCAAGTCCTCCACAAATGCCTTTTTTTTTTTTAAACCTCTTACTTCTATTAACACTAACTTTGGCAAGAGACCTACAAAACTTGAAATGCAATTCTAAAAAGGAATTATCTAAAACGTAGAGCTTTGTATTATCCTCGGGGTCAAGGTATTAGTTACGTATTGACTTTTTTTTTTGTTAAACTAAAAGTTCACTTATTAAAAAAAATGCAGAATTACAGCTGTTTCATGGGAAACATTTGATTTTGGAATAATGCTGGCACATGACTACACTCCTGATAACTTAAGGAGAGCAAAGATATCAAGTGGGCTTTTTTTTCTCTTTTTTCTTACTTCCACACACTAACAAACCACATGAGGAAAAAAAAAACAAACCATTAGTTGCCAGTTCTCCCAGTATTTCTACCAATTCCAATCATGTAGCTGGAAATCCCTATTTCCAGAAGAATCATACTATCATACTTGTTTCAGAAATATCATATTCTGGCAGTTCCTACTGTGTGTCAGGCACAAGATTTCCTCTTGTGTGAAAACGCAGCTTTAAGTCTTGTGAACTAGGAAGGTTCAGAACCTTTAAAAAAATTCCTAAAAGGTTTTTAAAAAATAGAAGTCTCCTTACTCAGCCCTCCTACTCAAGTAGACTTTTGAAGATTACAAGATTAATGCATTAAAATCTCACAGTTCTATTTAGGAACACAGATAGATGACAGCACGTCAACGTTTTTATTTTCTACCACTTACAGGAGCCAGCAGCTTGATTTTGCTCTTGGTACACATCAGGTTATCCAAAACACAACTGAATGCTACCCAATACTCAGGTACAGGATATTGCTGTGTCCCACACCACGTAAATTAAAAGGTGGTACCCTTACTGTGGAGAGGACAGTCTATTTCTGCCCTTCAGATCCCCAAGAGAAATGGTTGGAGATGCAGGTCTGTAACACAGGACTGTGGCTCTCACTAGAGCACGATCAGGGTAAGATTCCAGCAATTTTCTCCTATTTCATCCCTTCCAGATTACAAAAATCATCATTAACCATGGACAAAAAAGCAAACTCAAAAGTTTTCATTTTCCTGTCACTCTGAGGATATTCCCATCTTGCTTTAAGCATCTTCCACATCCTGCAAGACATCCTTGCTTTTCAAGCATCCCTGACATTAAGGCATGCTGTATCTGTTAAGGGGCTCATGCACAATTTGCTTTTAATAGGGAATTTAGCAGAATAAAAAGCAGCAGCCACCACACAGACTCTCGCTTGACAGTTGAGACGTGAAACTCTTACTTACCCCAGCGTTCAACAGCGTGGTGACAACATTTTTGCCTGGAAGCCCCTGAATTGTAGTTCCTTTTCCAGTAGTCTTTTGCACAACAATCACATTGGGTTTGGATGTCATGGGAATTGTAGTGATTTTGGTCGTCGTTCCTAAATTTTGGTGGGAAAAGACATAACGTGCAGCTTTTTATCACACGTGCATTTCCTTCCACTGCAGAAGTCTGTGAGCTATAGGGGAATCACTGTGTTTAAATCTGACAGTGCAACAACAAAAACAAAGAAGGGCAGCATCTGGCATGGGAATTCACGTCACCCAACTCAACGTTTAAACAGGAGGTACCCACTCCACAAATCTTTCACCTACAATAAGGACAGGCATGCCCAGGACAGAGCAATTTATTCTATATTAGGAGAGTCAGCCCTTTCTCATAAACTACAGAGCAGACTAGTAACAGCTTTCTCAGGCTAAAATGTGTAACTTTTCAAAAGGTTAGAATTAGGGAAGGGTAAGGACACCACTGCTACTCAACTCAAGGTTCTATTTGCACAGACAAATATTCTTCTACAGATGAGTGCTGTAGAAGAATCCACGTACCAAGAACATATCTCCAGTCAAGAGAAATACCCACGCTTTCTGGCAGTGAATTGTTGCAATAGAAGTAATGAGTAGTGGATTGAAAGAAGGAAAAAAGAAAAATAGGCTATCGTTTTACAATCAGTTCTTAAAAGTTGAGTTTAGAATTGGGGGGAGCTGGGGGGCTTTTTTCTTCCCTCCTCCCTTTTTTTTTTTCCTTTCTTCTTTTTTTTTTTTTTCTCTGAAGAGCTGGGTTGGCTATTTCTGTTCCTCTCCCAGTATTTAATTAGCTCCATTCCCTAAGTCAGGTTTCTATTTACCTGCAGTGACAGGTAATTCTGGTCAGCCCCTTCACAGTCTCTCCAAGAGTACACACACTGATACATAAGCCATCAGTGTTATCAGACTGCTATTTCAACACCTACTACTCAAGAGAGCTTTTTATCAACACCTTCCACTTTCTCCTTGAAGAAAGTACCACTCGGTCACAGGGGAGCTGCAAACCCAAGGAATCCTCTCGCTGCCTTCTACCCATTAGTCGTGTCTGTAGATACTTCATATTTCAGATTAATAATTCTACTAACTCTGGGAAAGGGAAGAAATGCTGAGACAAGATCACAGTTTACTGGGTTCTAGTGATTTCAGAAGCATCTAAAGACCACTCCCTTACCAGAAAAACTCAAACCAAAACAAAAACACCAAAAAAAACCCCAAACCCGAAAACCACACCCACCCAAAATCAAAGAAAACCAAACACCCCAAAACCCCAACACCCAAAAAATCCACACCACAAAACAACAACAAAAAAGTAGGCACCTTTCCAACTTGCCTTCTTTCACAAGAATTGTTATTGCCTTAATGAGGATCAGTTAAGGATTTCCCCACCCTGATGCTGAGCTGATGCTCAGCAGAGTAATACTTGCATTTGTGTGTAAACTCACCAGTAGGTCTAGAAACCTTCTTAACAACACATTATACCCACAACTTCCTTTTCCCCCCCTCCCCAAAGAAGCTACTGTGTCAGCTCTAAATATCATTTTGTAGAAATTGGGATGTGAAAGAGTTGAGGTACCTTGACCAAACTACAGTTCAGAGTGGGTTTACTGGGTAGTTTGTGCTGCACCTTCCAGTGACAGGAGCCAGCTGGTGCCATGTCAAGTCCTCATTAAGCACTGACAGTGGAACCACCAAGTAATTTAAAGATAGTACTACCCAGGATGAACAAACCCAGCAGATCTTGCTGCACAAGCCAGCTAGGAAATGCAGCAGCATTCTTTACTTTAGCACTGCTAAAAATCCAAAACACACTTAAGAAATTGTGACTGGTGTGAATGTACTTGGTCCTGGTCCTAAAACAAACAAACAAACAAAAAACATGTTTAGAGGATGCACTGGCAGAGAGCATCGAGGCTGGGCTGCAGGAGGACAGAACAAGAGGGAATGGCTGCAAGCTGCAGCAGGGGAGGGTTAGGCTGGACATCAGGAAAAAATTTTTCATGGAGAGAGTGGTCAGTCAGTGGAATCAGCTGCCCAGGGAGGTGGTGGAGTCACCATCCCTGACTGTGTTTAAGAGTAGATTGGATGTGGTGTTGAGGGATCTGGTGTAGGGGAGAACTTGTAGAGTAGGGCTGATGGTTGGGCTTGATGATCCCAAGGGTCTCTTCCAACCTAAATGATTCTATGATTCTATGATTCTATGAGGCTGGGAAGAAAAAATACTTTACAACGTGGGGTAAGGGAAAGCCAGGCTGTCACTGATAAAAGAACAAGATAAATTCAGCTGTGCAGTCCCCAGCTTAACATACACAGTTCTGTATGCATTCTGGTTCTTTGGACGTGGAGTGGAATAAAAAAGGCCAGCATCCAGATTATAAAATGCTTTAAATTGGGGCTAATACAATTTCCTGATCCTTCTGCCCTCTAATAGAAGACAACATAATAGTTCTCCTCTGCCACATTTCTCTTTTCTTCCCAGGCTTCCCTCAAATTAAATGTTTACTTCTTAAATACAAGAACTACTGCAATCCTTACGAACACTTTACCTCCATAACTTCTACCCATTATTTTCTTCTTCATCCTCAGCTATTTCTCTTCTGAATTAATTTCTTCTCCAATAAAGGTCCCAATAATTATTTGAGTATGTACTACAAAGAGCAACTACAGAAAGTCTAAAGTCCAATTTGAAATGAGACTTAATATCAAAGTATTAACGCTCATAGGCCTACCAGAAACAATATTACTGCTGATAATCTTCCCTCCCAGCGTAGCCAGCGATTTTGGTACCACAGTAATGATGCTGCCACTTGTAGTTTTCACATAAGTAGCAGCCCCTGGAGTTCCAGCCATCCGAGCCCCTATGGAGGGACTCACTGTTGGTCGCGTATACGTTGCTTGAGTTCCTGTTTTGAAGAAATAAGAAGAAAATTCACTGTTAGAACAGGATCCCGTACTAGTATTTGTGGAAAAGTATGTTACTTTAGAAAAACAGCATTAGACTTTATTCAAAGAGACCCCACACTGCTATTTATTACCACCCTTTACAATTCTCCTAATACTTTTTCAACCCGCAGAGCAATATTCAAGTACACACCAACTTTAAATTAACTTGAGAGTCTTTGAAATATTTTACCAAATGTTCCATGACCACCATATTTTAACTCACACCCTTCTGCCTAAGATTTTCATTTTCAATAAGTGTTTAGATTCTGCCTGCATGTTTGCTGCTTGCTCCCTCAGGTGCCCAGGAGTTCAGCATCCAATGATGCCGCCAGAACTGATCCTTTCCTCTCTTGAAAGACACCCCTAACTCTCACTCTTCCTATATGGCAATTTTTTTTATAAAGAACACCACCAACGACTGGGCTAAACAGCAACCTAAGAGAAAAATAGAGTTTACAAATGATAATGCAATTTTTACACCGTTAACGTTCAGCAGAACAAAAGAAACATCCCAACATGGTACGAATGATGGGTTTTTTCAGACCTTCTCCTTCGCAGAACAGAAACAGAACTGAGTCCCCAAAAGAAACTTGCTCAAAATAATACAAGTCATCCATTCTGCTTGCACTGCTGCAAACAGTGCTCTACAGACCTTAATTGCTAAAGATCACAGAGCAAAACAGTTTGTTATAACCTGAATACAGCCATGTCTCCAAATCCAAGAGAGCACAATACAGGCTTTACCAATTACATCAACTGCAACAAAACTGCTAGATCTTTTTTTTTTTAATGTACTTAAGAATGTTTCTGTGAAGTACATTAAAAGGTAAAAAAAAAGAGTATTAAGCATATGCTAAAATTCCCAACCAATGCTAATAATTCAGGAAGTTAATTAGATCTTTCAGAAAACTAGGATAAAGCTGCCTTTGAAGCTTTCCTCATGCAAGGTTTCAACCCAAACAGTCTCCATTATTTCTGATCTTTAATCAGTAAGAAAAAACATAGACAATTAGATCCCCAGAAAAACAAAAAAAAAAATCAAAAAAACCCTGAGTTTAATATTCAATTTACTGGCCTTTTTATAAATTCATTCCAGGACTATGAGCAAGTCACCTGTCTTTTAAAGTCCATATATGCAAAACAGGAATGCTGCTGGCTTATCTGTTTGAGGTACCTAGAAAGTTAAATTAATGCAAATTGTCTGAGGTAGGGTGCTACAGAAGTGCAAAGTGTAAGTTGCAAGAAAACTTCCTTGAAAATAAACCCAGTGGGGAATGAAGGGTGTTATTTTATGGTACCAATTCAAAAAGCTCGTAAGAAGAAATAAGCACTCAGTGCTAAAAATCCTAATAAAAAAAAAAAGAAGAACTGGCAGGTTTATGAATGTGCTTTTGTGCTCACTGCTCACAAGAAAGAAGTGCTTTTGTTTGTTGTTTTTGGTTTGTGGTTTTTTTTACCCTATTAAACCACATCTGATCACCTGCGTGTCTGGGTTTACCCTCCCTTCCCTTCTCAGAGCCATAACTTACCAGTGGGAGTAGTGACCAGTTTAGTTGTCATGATAGTCCCATTACTGCTAACCACCATAATGGGTGAATTGCTACTGCTGGGCAAGGTCGCTGTAACTGGTTTGGGAAGGATTTTACTGGGCTGCACCTGTTGAGTGATTATTTTAACACCTAGGAAAGGAGAAAGGTCACTGTTAAAATACAGGCACGAAAAGTTACTTTCTGAAATGCTTTCTCAGACCAAGCCCTAGTGGGCAAGTAGCCTCACGAGGCTTCTATTCTTGATCCTGAATATAATTTTGTTTGGGTTGTTTTTTTTTAGCTTGAAGGTTTTCTGTTCCTTTTGCAAATAACAAAACAGTCAGCATCTTTGGTTTTCATGTGCCTGTTTCAATTGCTAGCTACTCCCACTGAGGCATGGGATTCCATGCCATCATTGATTTGTTTAAAGTGATTTGCTTTAAAGTGATTTTTAACCTTTTCTGGTCCATGATTCAAAATACAGAACATTTCCCAGGAATCAAGAGGTTCCAACCAACACTGAAGTGGTTCATAGGCAATGAACCATCGAGAACTGAAACAGTTATTCATCAGTTTAGTCTGTAACTTCCAAAGTGCTTATTTAGTCTAGTTGAATTTCATCCCTCTGAATAAATGAAGGAAAAAAAAAAAAAAAAAAAAGCTTTCTGCACAAAGAGGATTCATGGTCTGTGACATGGTCTAGGGAAGATTGCTTTAAGTAAACTGCTCCCTCTCCTCTTGAATTACTGGTTATCTTGAAGCCACGGGATGAAAACAAGCTCTGAGTAGAGCCAGCAGTATGAGGAACACCTTAGTACAAGGATTCTGCTCCCTCTCTCCTGATTCATGTGGTGGGATGGGACCCCTGTGAGATTCACTTCTTGCTTGCAAACCAGGAGATTCATGTTGTTTGTTCAAAAGTATTTCCAGGACACGTGCATTTTACATTCCATGACGAAGTAAATTACTGCATTGTGCTGGTCAAATGCCACAAAACCCTTGGCCTGAGTTACTGCTATCTAAATGTAGGCACTTATGTTTGTCCACAAATATATCTAGGTGAGAAATTTTGACACCTTGGGATGTGAAACATCCTCCAGAGATGTTTTCTTCTTAAAAGCAGCACAGAGCAAACAAGCTCCAAATTTAAATAATGAAATACCTGAAGTTAGGAAAGATAAACTGGGGCCTTTGCATCAACCACACACAAAATTGGGTAGAAGTAAATTGTCCTTTAAAATTGATTCATATCTTGCAGAAAGAATAGGCATCAGATGGTATTTCCAAAGAAACTTCAAACTGAAAAGACACTGAACCTAAACCCACAGTACAAGTCAAGTGAAGCTCTTATTGATCAATATTGTTCAGTGACTGGAGAATGGAGGCCTCCAATCTGTCTTCATTAGTGGGTATCTTTCTTACACAACCTGTTTTTCTATAGGTCCTATAATCCAAAAGGAAATTTATCAAAGGATGGGAGTAGGGCTGTTTATTTTTTCATTCTATGGTCTATTTCAATTCTTTTACCTAAATAGGATGAATATAAAATAATAATTTTACTGATTAATATGAAATACTTTGCACTTTTATAGCACTTCTTCCTTTAGAATTAGATAACTTTGCAAGCATTACTTCTTGCTACACCTTGCAGAGATAAGAACTCTATTCCACAGCAGAGTAAAGCCAGCAGAGAAAAACTATATGACTTGCCCAAAGTCAACTGAACAAATCAAATGTTACAAAAAGAATCCAGTCCAACTTCCAGTTTCAGATCTAATTGCGTTTGTTTTGACAAGTACCTCAACAGTAGGTTTCGATTTCTAGACCCAAGAAAAGAATTAAAACACGGATTGACTCTTTTTTCCAGTTGATACAGTTGAACAGCTCTTGGATCCTCAGAGAACTGGTGCGTCCCAGGTTGCCAATCACATAACTTTTGGAGATACTTACATACCTTTCAATCTCTTAAAGATAAAACACTTATTCCTAAAGCATGGTCTGTATAGCTGACCCAAACAAGAAGAGTGGCAGAACCAAATTCCTCAGTTATGGTTAGCTGAAAACATTAAGACATCTTATATATCTACTTATATTCAGGTTTAATGCCAAACCCTGTACTTAACTGTCTTTATGAGAAACCCCCCAGGCACATTTTAGGACAGAATTCTACTTTCTCAAGGGGTGGTGAGACCTCACCAATGAGTCAAATAAGCCAAGATTAACTCCAACTACCTGATTCCTGTTTGATCTGAATGGTGGGCTTGATGCCGGGTGGCAACTGAGACTGCTGGGGCTGCTGTTGAGCTACAGAAGACTGAACCAGCTGCTGCTGCTGTTGTTGTTGCTGTTGTTGCTGCTGCTGTTGCTGCTGTTGTTGCTGCTGTTGTATTTGGTGCAGCTGCTGTTTGGGGGATTGCTGATGCTGTTTGGGAAACTGGGCTAAGATCTGAGTGGGGTTCCCAACCAAACCTTTCGGGGAAGGTAGTCTGGTAGAGGCGACTTTAATTGCCGACGTAGACACACCTGTGAAAGAGCAAACAGTTTAAGTTTTACAATTGCTTCTGCATTTTAAGTGTCTTTATTACTGACAGATGCATGGAAAGATGTAAGAAAAGCTCCCACACAGCGGAAATGCTCTGTTCAGAGACAAGGGAGCTTTATACAGATTTTCAGAGTGGCAGCAGAAAAGCAGCTAACGGAAAGACCACAATCCCAGACTACTTCCTGCACCTTTTGTAGTACAAATACTTCAAAAACATTTCCAAAGCCTGATCTTTAAGCTTCAAGAAAGCAAAATATTTACAGTGAAGATCGTGACTACAAAACTTTAGGATAGGAGGATGGCAAATACCAAACCCATCAGCATCAGAAGGGATTATTTGTAACTAAGCACAATGTTATTTTAAAAGAATGAATCAAATAATAGTATGTAATTTAGAAAACTGTGGACCACACAGTTTCTGTGTCAATAGGTTGGGTAATATTACAATTTAATAAAGTGATTAAACTGAATTTGCAGTCAGATGGAAAGACAAAGTTCCTAAAAATCAATCTCAATACTTATTCTTGTCATTCCTTTACATAGTTGTCACAACATTTCCACCAAAATTTGGCTTCATCTAGAATTCTAAATTGCATGTCCAGGAGCACCAAAAGAGACAAGCATGAAGTCCATGTCTTATGAAAGGAAATTTTTTAATGAAGTCCCAGCTGCAGCAAAAAACAGCAAGAAAAAGTCTCTTATTTCTCCTCTACATTTAAAGATGGCAGTGGTAGAAATCCTAATAGAATTAAATTCAGGCAATCTAAATGAGTAACCCTTCCCTCACTGCATCATCTAAGATGGTTTTGTTGTTTTCTTGGTCACCTGCTCTCACATTCATGAATTTAACTTTCCCACATTTGAAGTGATTATCGGTTTACGTCACAAAGCATTTCACCAGCATCTTCTGCAATGATACTGATAGCCTTCAGGAAAAAAAACAACCAACACAACCCTGTTAAAGAGATATTCCAGCTAATGTATTTTAGAATTGTAGCCTCTTCCATGACCAAACCCAACTAAAGATCCACAGTCCAAAAAACCGTGAATTTTTGCTGTCAGCCTTTGTGTGTTGTAGATTAGTATCTCCAGGACCTGATTAACAGAAGCAATATGGAAAGCAAAATACCTCCTCAGGTTTGCTTTGATTTTGCTGCTCGACTCTTTGTGGAATGGAACAAGAACAAGAAACACGAACCAGGAAAAATCTTGTCATTGTCACAGTATTTTTCAGGTGTTGGTCACAGAGCCCCTTCCACCCGTCCATAGCTTCCATCCCAAATATTACCTGACGAATGCGGAGCTGAATTAGTCCAGCTACCACACATAGTTGGAATTAGATATCAGAAAACCAGCAATTTTAATCCAGGCCCACTAAAGGTCTTAATTCTCAAGGACTTGAAAACTGACAGGCTTATTAAATAAATGGATAAAAAAGTGTAAACGTGTCTTTACCTTTCAGAATCATCAGATTTGTTACCACAAGAAATATAGTAAAGACAGGGCATGTCAAGCATAAGTTGTATTTAGAATCATAGAATCATTCAGGCTGGAAGAGACCCTTGGGATCATCAAGTCCAACCATCAGCCCTACTCTACAATTTCTCCCCTACACCAGATCCCTCAACACCACATCCAATCTACTCTGAAACACAGTCAGGGATGGGGACTCCACCACCTCCCTGGGCAGCTGATTCCACTGACTGACCACTCTCTCTGGGAAAAATTTTTTCCTAATGTCCAGCCTAAGCCTACCCTGCTGCAGCTTGCAGCCATTCCCTCTTGTTCTGTCGCTCATCGCCCGTGAGAAGAGTCCAGCACCAACCTCTCTACAATGCCCTTTCAAGCAGTTGTAGAGAGTGATGAGGTCTCCCCTCAGCCTCCTCTTCCTCAAACTAAACAATCCCAACTCCCTCAATTGATCCTCATAAGCCTTATTCTCCAGGCCCTTCCCCAGCTCCGTGTCCCTCCTCTGCACTCGCTCCAGCACCTCCAGATCTCTCTTGTGCCGAGGTGCCCAGAACTGGACACAATACTCAAGGGGTGGCCTCACCAGTGCTGAGCACAGGGGGAAGTTATTTCATGTTAACTTTGTAGGATTTTATAAATCCGGCTGTAAGGGAATCAACCACCTTCAAATACTGGAAACATCCATTTTCCACCCATCAGACAGAGCTCTTAAAGCCAGTCATTTTGAGGCTTTAGTGTTGTAATGCTGCAAATAAAATCTTTTCAAAATAAAAAGCTACGCCACATCACCTCACCACATTCTTTTTAAAAAGCAGATCTGCACATTACTTGAAGGAGGGAGGAAAAGAATTCACCAAGAATTTTTGTGAAGTATCTTGGATTAGGTTAGCCAGCAGACTTCTCTCACATCTCCTGTGCTTTACTCACTGTATGTAAACATGAAGTGCATATCTCCAATGCTATTCTCAAAACAAAGTCACAGAATGATACAGGGTTGAAAAGGACCTCTGGAGATCATCCAGTCCAACCCCCTGCAAAAGCTGTTCCACCCAGAGCAGGTTGCACAGGAGAGTGTCCAGGTGGGTTTGGAATGTCTCCAGAGACAGACTCCACCACCTCTCTGGGCAGCCTCTGCCAGGGCTATGCCACTCTCACAGGAAAGAAGTTCCTCCTCGTGTTTAGATGGAGCTTCTTATGTACAAGTTTGTGCCCATTTCCTCTTGTCCTCTCACTGGGCACCGCTGAGAAAAGACTGGCCTCATCCTCTTGACACCCACCCTTTAAGTATTTATAGGTATTGATCAGAATCCCCTTCAGCCTTCTCTTTTCCAGACTAAAAAGACACAGCTTTTCTTCATCAGAAAGATAGTCCCCTCATCATCTTTACAGCCCTCCGCTGTACTGTCTCCAGCAATCCCTGTCTTTGAACTGGGGAGCCCAGTACTGGACAATGTACTCCAGATGGGGCCTCACCAGGACAGAGCAGAGGGGGAGGATGACCTCCCTCCACCTGCTGGCCACGCTCTTTTTAATGCCCCTCAGGAAGCCATTGGCCTTCTTGGCCACAAGGGCACGTTGCTGACTCATGGTCATCCTGTTGTCCATCAGGATTTCCCAGGTCTTTTTCCTCAGAGATGTTCTCTAGCAGGTCACCCCTAACCTGTACTAGTACATGGGGTTATATCCCCCCCAGGTGCAACACCCTACACCTGACCTTGTTGAATTTCCTAAGGTTTCTCTCCACCCAATTCTCCAGCCTGTCCAAGGCCCTCCACTGGGGCCAATTCATCAGGTGAAAAAAAGCTTTTATAAGTACAGTATTATTGCCATACCTTGTGCTACCGTTGACATAACTACTGATGGTGTTGATGATACAACAGCAGTCACAGCAATGGTATTTGCAGTACAGGAGGGAGTGGAACAGCTACTGCTGCTGCTGCTGACCAGGGAGGACTGAGACGCCGTTATAACCACCGGCTGCTTTTGAGTAGTCGAGGCAATGACTGACGTTGGGACCAGTTTCGTTACTGCTGCATAGTTGTGGGACTTGGAAAGGATGTTGGGTACAAAAGTTGAGCTTGGAGAGGTGGTTACTATTATCACCTGTGAGAAGAAAAACAACAGGAAATTTATTTGTTCTTTGCGACTCTTTGAAAGCACAAAGTTGCAGAAATGTATCCGCCTACGGGTATTCAGTTTTAAGGACACACGTTTATTAAGGCCATTTAAGAGGTTTTTATTCACATCTGCAGGCAACCAAAATTTTGAACTGGTTTGAAGAAGTGGTGATAAACATTCCCTTAATATTAGAAGGGGTTTGTTGTTGCTTTGGTTCATTGTTGGTTTGTTTTTTTTTAAGGAAAACAACCATTATCAAATCAAAGTAGTATTATCTCATGTCTGAAGGTAAACAGGCAGGAATGTACTGCTTGGCTTCACTACACTGGGCCAGGAAGCCCATTTTAAATGGAACAGGAAGGATTTCAAGCAAGTTTTAAACACCATTCTCCAAAACCCTGCACATATATCAAGAAACGGCTGTGAGAGAACGAAAAAATAGATGTTTGGGTTCCCCCCTCCCCACCCTTGAACAAGTAACAAGCAATTGCTGAATCAGTAATGGGAAATATTTTTGATTCACAAGGCTGAAAACAATCAATATTTCATCAGTGAGAAACCTGGCTTAGGTTTAAAACGATTTCTCCTTTAATTAGTGCTCTCAGTAACAAGAAATTCTTTATCTGTCTGAAAACCACTTGTCTAAAGACAATGAACATCACCCCTGGTGGAGTTACAGTTACATCACAAATCTGATTTGACACAGAAAACCACAGAATTCGTTGTAACGCTGGAAGAGGGCTGTCCTTATGCAATTGACCTAGAATTCAAGTATTGAATATGGGCACTATTTATGTAAAGAGATTATTTTCATTCTGCTTATCTGTACCACCTGGTACTTACAAACACACAGTCAAAATAGAAACACGTAACACAGACGTACAACGTTTTTCCAGTTTATCATGCAAGAACATTGAGAAGTTGTTTGAATTATGCAATTGTCCCAACAAAAGCTTCATCGAGTAAAGCCTTGAAAATTAGTGATTTGATGTAACAAAAGCAGATAGGAAGGAAAAAACCAAAAAGGTAGACAAGGAATAAAGAACATCTGGGTCACCTCAAACCAAAAGCCTTAAGCTACCACCCAAGGACTACTGAAACCTTGCCTGATAGAGAAAACCAAGAAAGTAGAGAAAATAATATGATAATGGCACCATAAATAGGTCTCCTGACTATTGAATGGTGACAGATCAAGAGTTTAAGCGTTTATAATTGGTTAAAAAGAGAGAGATAATCACGTTTACGGAATAAAAGCAGCACATTTTACCACCATGGCTGCCTCTGCCTCCCTCTCCCTCCTGTAAGTAGGTTTTATGGTCCCTGCTACTTCACTAAATTTTCAATATTTTGACCTGAGGAAAACCAAAGCCTTACTACCTCCATGAGCTACAGCAGGTTGACCACAACTGACCAGTGCCTGAAGAAGAAGGTTTCCACCTCCACTGCTCTACCACATTGTTGCATTCTCCAGGGAGAACATTTTCTCTGCATCACTCCTATTTTTTTGCCTTCTGTCTAACCCTGATTTAATCAAAACACTCTTCTGAAATAGCTCTTACACTCATCTTGTTTCTTCTAGAGTCAGTTAACTCTGGAAATACTTCCCAAGTGTTTGAATTTTAGGGCCAGCTCCATTCCACTTAGGATAATTAATTTAAGAAAACAGCCACAGGACAACTTTGCAGATAAAAAAGGCACATTATTCACATCAAGGTTCCTATATAATCCATAGAGCAACAGGGCAAGTCCAAAATCTCAACTAAATATAGATATATAGAATGAATCTGGGTGTAATCACATCTCCTGAACACCAATGTTTTTCATTCAAAGCCAGAAATATAACCACCGGCCCGAGATTATGACTTAAGAACTACTTAATCATTGTAAAGCATTATGGTTCAACAGTGATTGCTGTCCTGTGACCAAGCAGGTTTGGGTCTCTCTATTTTTTCTTTCAAAATTCACACAGAATGAAGTTTACTGGTCTTTGTGTATGAGCTATATCCAGAAGACAGAGCTTTCAGGTAAAAACCTAAAAGCATTAAAGCTCAAAATCACTGAAAATATATTTTTAAGCTAATATTTTGCTTTGAAATGAACAAAGTATCCTCATTGTAGGTACCAACACTGCATCACATCTTTTACAGCAGAAAGACTGCCNGAGACAGGTTCTTCTCAGTGACATCCAATGATAGGACAAGGGGCACTGGGTACAAGCTGGAACAGAGGAGATTCCAGTTAAATATGAGGAAAAACTTCAGGGTGAGGGTGACTGAACACTGGCAGGGGCTGCCCAGGGAGGTTGTGGAGGCTCCTTCTCTGGAGTCATTCCAAACCCGCCTGGAGGCGTTCCTGTGTGACCTGCTCTAGGTGTTCCTGCTCTGGCAGGGGGATTGGACTGGATGATCTTTCAAGGTCCCTTCCAATCCCTGAGATTCTGTGATTTTAAAAAAATGAAAAAGCAGCATGTTGCTTCTTTACTGTTGTTGATTCTAACTCTTAAGATTAAAAACAAATTCCTGACATACACTAAAATTAGCCCTGTCAGCTGTGGCATTAGTTGCCAGAAGCTCCATTAGCTATATTCCCCTTCTGTGTCCTAGGCAAAGGGCTTTATTGGAAGAGAATCCAGAAATTAGAGCTGTGACATTATTAGTTGTTCTGACAAATCTTCCTCCAACCCAAGAAAACGTCAAAACAGTTCGGAAAGCTGGCGTGCAGGAACGGCGGATTTCATTCACGTCCGACAACTTCACTCATCCCCAACTGCACTTGTTTAAAATAGTCCATTTCCCATTTAAGTCTAACAAGCCTGATGTTTCATTTAAAACTACTGAAAGGGATTTCCTCCCACTAAAATGATCTGGTTACACATTTTGACGTATCTAAATCCAACAAAAGAGGGCAGTGTGACAAGTTCGGATACAAACTCTACTAAAGCTGCCTAATGAAACAAGAGATGATTTTCCTATTGTTGCAGATTAGTAAGAGAGTCAGATACTACTACACAAAGCAAACCCTAAAATTTCCACATCAGGACAAGCAGAGGCACAACTGCAGAACAGATTCTATCAACAGTCCATTCTCTCCCTTTTTGGGGATTTAATACCCTCCCATTTGTAACTAGTGTGTTATAACACTCATTTAATGCACCACTACAGATGCTTAAGGCAAATGAAATTCTTCCTACACAAAATATGAGCAAGATAAGTCCAACAGGATGGGGGGGTGTTAAACTCTATCCTGGCTGTGAATCTGCTGCACCAAGTGCAGGATGTTTATTTGAGGGTTGATGCTCGCTCACGAATTTCTATACATGTATTCAGAGATGAAATACATTAAGATTAGGGACACTGTTAAAGAACAGTGAATCAACTGAAAGCATCAAAGAGCTCTGAAGCGAGGAAAGGCCAGAGAGCAAGTTCTTTATTGCACGTTGCTTCAGTTAAATCTTCCTCACTTTTAAAGTTTCCAAAAATCAGGACGTGGGAACTCTGCTAATCCAAACAGCGTCATAAAACAATCGAGACGACTAATAGAGTAAATATCGTGTGAGGGTTTGAGCTCAATAGTCAAAACTCTCACAGATGGAAAAAAAATAAATGCTTGTTAGTGGTCAGCCTACCATGAGTCTCTTGGTATCACGGCCAAATTAATTCCAAGGCCATTAATTAATTAAAGACTTGCCCCAAGTCTGCCTTAATTAATAACTGTACCACGAATTAATTAGGTCTGAGCCATTAATCTTTTTTTTTTGTTTGTTTTTTTACATCTTAAGAACAAAAAGGTAGACACATCTGAAATGCTTCCTGAAGCATGGGAAAATAGTCACACTATGGAGATCAGGCACATAAAAAAATCTCAGTCCAACACAAAGTTTCCACATGGGAAAGCTTTTTTTCCACACCCTGCCTTTTGGTGAAAGCTGGGCACGATCGGCTGAAATAATGGGACTGATTCTGAGCACTAGAACACTGCTGATGTGGAATGAGAAATGGCACTCTAGTACTGAAAGGAAAATAAAAGTTGTCGTTGTCCCCCTGCTAGCCTTTGAGCAGCTCCAAGAATAAGTTTTATAGACCCCCATAAAACTAGTGTCTAGACAAAAAGCTCAGCCAGGGAAAGCCCACGCCATCTTTCCTGGCATTCCACTACTGCAAAGAATAATTATAAATAAGGAAAATAGAAATAAGAAAGATTACCTTTGACCAATAGTTGTTACCATCTGAAGGCTGTTCAGTGGCCTATGTGATCCAGTTCTCAGTGGACTAGTGTCCATATCACAAAACCCAACACCACAAATGGTACTAACTGGCAACCTTGTTGGCAGTCTCACCAGAGAGGCCAAGAATTGAATGAGCATGGAGACTGAATCCCCTCTCATCCCTAGAAGTGGTCCCTTCAGGTCAGGGTTGAGGCACATTGGTGGGGCAGTCTGGGGGAAGCTTGCACTCCCGCTGCCTGTGCTGTACCTGTTCTGTGGATAAAAAGAGGGCTTCAGTCTCCACGGCTGTCAATCCAGGTCCTTTCACACACAGGTGAACTAAATTCATACAAGAGCTTGGTTTTTCCTCTTTGTTCTTTTTAAAAGAGGGATTACCTTATCCCAAGAGCAATCCTTAAACAAAAAAAAAAACAAACAACAAAACCAACCACCAGCTAGACAGTTCACAGAAAGGAAAAGTCAAACATCACGTCTTAATTCATTGATAAAACCAGAATAAAGTAACATTTGGCAGCTTCCCCCACATACCTTCTGTGTTGTCGTGTTTGTTGTCTGCGTTGAGGGCTTAGTGAAGGTTATTTTCACAGGCGACATGTGTGGTGGCAAGGAGTTGGCAATGCTCTGCATGATATTACTCATCTTGGGGCTGCCACTTACAGGCACCGTGATAGTTTTAGTGACAGGAGTCACCGCCTTCGGGACCTCTTTCAGGAGCACAGGGGAAGAACTAGAAGAATTCGTTCGCCGTCTTTTGCGGGGCTTTTCATCATCATCTGAGCAGCTGACACCTGGAAAAGAAGTACTCTCTCTCAATTACGTTTTCCCCATTTGTGGCTCTCAATGCTTTCTAAAACACTTCAAACTTGCCGAGTCCTACACCCACTCTTCAAACCAGAGAAAAAAAAGAAATGGAGGATAAACCATTTTGCGTGGTCACAACCAACCTGTATCATTCCGCAGATGGTCCCAGTCCTTGATACGGACCATGCTTTAAGTGCCATAAAGCAAAGAAAACCCCCCAAAAACCTCTAGTTAACTCAGTTACCGAGTTACTTCAATCAGTTCAAAACAAAAACAAACCCACCCCAGCACAGGGATTTCATTCTGTCTCCAGAAGTCTAACTAATGAGTACACGTGGAACAGGGGTAGTGGGTGGGATAACAACATGCACACTCCAGTTTAAAATGTCACACTACACTGTTGTCATCATTGCTGGTTTTCTTTACAGCAACTGGACTATTCAAGTTTATCCTCTCATAGTCTTCTCCAATTTCAGCCTCTGTACCTACTGATCACTACAGCACCCATCTCCCCTTCACCTCAGCACAGCACCTCGAGATCCTTTTTATTTGTTTTTTAAATGACATACTTTTAATTATTGAGGTCAAACCTCATTTATCAGCTCCGGCCTCGTTTGGTGTGTTTTGTGCAACAGATAGAAACTGCCATTTAACCCACAATCCTGAAGAAACAACAGAAGTCTGGCCTCAAAGGAGTTCATTCTTCCTCACTATCATTTACTGAAAACATAGACAAAGATTCTGCTGCTTTATTGAGCTGAGCACTGGATAACTATGGATTTTACTCTCCTAAGTAGGCAAATGGTTCACAAATTGGTATTCATAAGACATATTTTAATAACTTTTTAAAACTCTTACAGTTATAAGGTACCTTTCATGTTTACCAAATTAGCCAATAATTGAAAAGAAAAAGAAAAGATGTGCAGAAAACACACAATTTGCTTCAACAGAACAAGCTGAAGATGTTCTTCTTTATGCCTTGGTCCTAAAGACCAAAAAGCCATGTCACAGTAAAAAGCAGTCTCGCTGGTAACCCAAGCAAACTTGGTTGGCAGGCAATCCCTAATGAGGGTCAAGATCTAGTTACTGACAATCTCTAATTAAAATCATGAAATAATCTGGCATTCAAAAAAAGTGAAGATGCAAGAATTAACACGGAGGGGGAAGTGCCCGGTAGCACAGCAAGTGATTTCTGGAAAATGGGATTCTCTCCTCGGGTGAGCACCAGCTCATTTGCAGGTAACATTTTGGAAAGCTGACGGCCTTTTCCACACAAAATTGGGAAATTGAACCAGAGAAGGGAGAAAAGGCTCGATTTTAAGTTTGCTTTCATCTCCAAACAAAAATAGTTTCAGCTGCCTGTAGCAGTACAGACAAAGCGTGGATCTACAAGCCCAGGTTTCAAAGCTCTAATCAATAATTTGCTTTATGGCCCTGAACAAGCATAAGGGTGATCTCCCCATCTATAAAAGAGAGGTTTGGTTACATGACTTTAAGGTCTATTATGAACAGGCTTTTAAGTATTACTGAGTGCACTACACAAACTTACAACTGTGGGGACACTAATCACATTGAAAATACACAGGAATTTCAGAATTCGCTTGAATCAAAAGCCACAGGCAGCAGGGACATTGAGACCCCACTGTTATTTTGGTGGGTGACCAAGAAGTACTGGAGTAAAATAAAACAAATTTCAAAAATAAAATAAATAAACAACAACACAGAAGAAAGTAAGATTAAATTTTATGTTAAGTACAGCTCATTTCATCTCCTGTTTTCGCTGCTGGGGTTCTCCAAGAACGTTATTCCTGCAATTTCATGTTAGGAACTGCATTTGCACAAAGTTTTCCACCAGCATTTTAGCTCAAAGGTAACACAGCTCGACTGTAACTCACACTGGACAGGAGAGGAAGCAGAGGCACGGAGAGGTTAATGGCTCAATCAGAGCATGACTGGGATGCAGTCACACAACAGATCAGTGCCAAAGTGACGACTGTAACTCAGGCTTCCCGAGCCTGCTCTTCAGAGCATTTGTTAAAACTAACAAGGTTGATATAACCCACTCTGAAAGGTGCACAGTTCCTTAAAAACACAAACCCACAAAACCTAAACAAAAGCAACCCACTGAGATTGGAAAAAAAAGAAATTTAGGGATGGACAGAATAAAAATGAGAACCTTTTCATCACTCTGTCATGTGTCTAGACGGGTTTTATAGTCATTACCATGTAATAATTCAATAGAGGTCTACATTAAATTTTTAAGAGGTTAGGAATATTTTCCCCCACATCTTTAAACTAAAGCTGAATGATTAGTGCATTAAATCAGAAGAATGAAAAATTTAATGTAATGGGTTCTGTGGGCTGATACAGCCATTAAAGGTGGTGGTTTGCAGGTAACATTATGTTTATGTAGAACATAACATTTTTTGACTAGCTAGTTTATACAAACACACACATACAGTGTAAGGACTACAGTAATTTTTAAAATATTCAAGATATACACAGCAAACGTAAAAATAGCACTTACAGAATCATAGAATGGCTAGAGTTGGAAGGGACCTTAAAGGTCATCAGTTTCCAAACCCCTGCCATGGGCAGGGACACCTCCCACCAGACCAGATGGCTCAAAGCCCCATCCAGCCTGACCTTGAACACATGGGGCAGCCACAGCTTCTCTGGGGAACTTGTTCCAGCGTCTCATCACCTTCACAGCAAAGAATTTCTTTCTGGTATTTAATCTAAATCTCCCCTCTTCCAATTTAAAGCCATCACCCCTTGTCCTGTCACTATCAACTTCACTATTAATCCTTGTCACCTGCATTTTGATAGGCACCAAATGAGGACAGAAGGAAACATTTTTAGTTATCTGTTAAATAAAACTACCTTTGATGAGCTGGGCACATGTATGTGGATGTATTCTGCTTTTAGAACTATCTGATTCATTAGCCAAAGAAAGTGAGGGAGGGGGGGAGCAGGGATAGGAAGGGGGAGGAAGACAAGCAAAGAAGAAAGTCCTGCTTCTAGATATAATGCCCTGAATTTCCATATTAAAATACCCATTGTCATGTATTTGAAAGTATCAAGTGGGATTTTGTATGGAGTTTTCACAGTTGCCCAGGAACACAAGCCACGCTATGATTCGCTTCCAAATATATCACCAAATGGCCAGAGTTAATGTAATACATATAAAAATATATATAAATATATATATACTATGTATAAAATATATTAATATATTTATATATTAATATTTATTTATATATATTTTTATATATAAAATATACATATAAATGCTTGCCAAACTACTGTATTCTAAAAAAGTCTAGGTCAACTGTGAAAGTGGATAGAAGGGATCTTTTCTAACTGCAAGAGGTGACTACCATGCACTATTTAAGCCAAATGAAAAACAAAATCCACTTCAGAAGTGATCAGCAGAGCCACCTTAAGACAACACCCGGACAAACTGGTTTAGAAATCCACTGATAACAGCAATTGCTGCATTTTATTTTCAAAATACTCTTCACTCTCATTGTCCTTCCCATTACTGCTGCCTTTATACAGCGAGCCCATTAATCCTGAACACAGTTTCCCTGAAAAAGGGGAAGCAATAAATTCATTCTTTATACTAAACGAAGGTATAAAGGCATTAAAATGACCTGCCCAAGGTCAGAGCATTTAACCCAGTCCATGCTTCAGCCACCAGATTGTCCCTTTCTTTCCCTTTTGTTAATCAGTCGCTAGTGTCACTTACTTTTGACGTAAACAGTACTTCCACTTGGCAAGACGACTACATTGGAGGCTGGACTGGCGGGTCTGGGGGACTTCACTGTTGCTACACTGCCACTTGGAACAGGGGTGGATGTTGGGGTTGAAGTGGTACTTGTGTAGGAATAGCAAACCACCACTGAAGAGGAGAAAAGACACCTTCCGAATAACTGAAGTGCAGAATCTCATTATTCTACCACTATTTTTTAACAATTGAAACGGAAGCCAAAGACTTACAGGGTCATTATCCACACCTCTGCCTCTGCAACCCTGTTATTGTTGAAATCTGCCCAGTCTGACCTAAAGCGTAGCCATGGAATTAACGGCCTTCAGAGACAAGACAGAAATCTATGCTCCCCTCCTCCCCTCCCCAGAAATCTGTGCTGCCCATTCTAGATTTATTTTTTTTTTCTTATTTGTATTGATCTGATGTTTTACTTTAGAATTTGTTATTTTTCATTTTAGCATTAATTCAATATTTCGACCCTTCCACTTTTCTGTAAATGACCGTTATCTCGACTGGTAACTGATAGAAACTAGCTTAGTGCCTCTCCTCGGTAGCGGTTCATCAGTTGAAGAAACCAAAATATTCCTTCAGGAACGAACAATTGATTTTGCTAATCAGCTGTTATACACTGTTGCTTATAACTAATAGTACCACGATCCAGTATTTCTCACAAAACCAGCATAAAACAGCCTATTTCAAGGAGGGTTACGCATTCTCTAGTTGCAGGAAGCATAATTCAAGCTTATTCAGCCTTGCCAGACGGAATGTGTAGCACCATTATTTAAAAGAAATAGGGACAGCAGAAAACAGTTTTTTAACTCAAATACTTGGTGTGTTTAATCTGAAGGAAAAAAACACCCAACAAGACAAAACACAAAAAAACCCCCAACACAAAACCAAAACAAAAACACAAAAGGAAAACTAACAAAATTTTCTTGACCTTCAGCAAAGCCTACTTACATTCTTAAAATAAAGCATTCTGAGGCACCTTTCAGAACTTACAGAACTTCACAAAACCTTAAGCCACCGATCTAAATTTTTACAGTTTACAGAGCTTATCAAGTTAACTAGTGAATTGCCTCCTTGCTTTCTGACATTTATTTAATTCCATCTGCTAACGTACTTATTAACACAAAGCTGTCAGATTTATGCTGCAGATGCTGCAAAGGCATCTTTCTAAAAGGGGGGGGAGGAAAACAAAAAAAAGAAGAAAAAAAGAGTTTTTTCCTATTTCTGTGAATGCTGTGCGGTAAGACACTTAACATTTAAAGAAACCTAAGGTAGCAAGTTAGACTGTGTCATTGTTTTTATATTCCCCGAGATTCCCTGTCTTTCTCTCACCTTCTTTGTTTCCAGTTTCTGCAGGAACAGGCAGGGAGGCGTTGTGCTGAACGGCCGCGTTGGCGACAGCGTTCGCGGTAACAGTAAAAGCCGTTTGTGGAACCAGCCGTGGCATCAGGGGCACCAGCCGACGACCTTCTATCGACCATTCGGAAGAGCTATTTGGTCCTGACATGCTAAACAGAAATGCACACGCTGTAAGCGTTCTGCCCAGTGTCCAAAATACTCGGTACTTTTATTTAAGTTCATTTTTTTCAACAGTAAAAGTCAAAAAGGCAACTTCTAAAGACATACTAGAGCAATAATCTTCAAGTTTTTTCATGCAAGCCCCGATGTTTTTCCCACCTGATGCAGGAATCCTCCCACAGAAAATTTAAGAGTTACTGTTTTGTTTCACAAAGCCCTTAAAGGGCCCCAGAGGTCTGTAGATATTCAAAACCCCACCATCGGGTTAGCTGCTATAGGGTTGGTACACACTCTACTTCTGGATGACAAAGCTGGTACACTCTCTACTATCTGGGTGACAAAGCTGGTACACACTACTTCTGGGTGACAAAACTGGTATACACTCTACACTTCTGGGTGACAAAGCTGGTACACTCTACACTTCTGGATGACAAAGCTGGTACACTCTCTACTTCTGGATGACAAAGCTGGTACACTCTCTACTTCTGGATGACAAAGCTGGTACACTCTCTACTTCTGGATGACAAAGCTGGTACACTCTCTACTTCTGGATGACAAAGCTGGTACACTCTCTACTTCTGGATGACAAAGCTGGTACACTCTCTACTTCTGGATGACAAAGCTGGTACACTCTCTACTTCTGGATGACAAAGCTGGTACACTCTCTACTTCTGGATGACAAAGCTGGTACACTCTCTACTTCTGGATGACAAAGCTGGTACACTCTCTACTTCTGGATGACAAAGCTGGTACACTCTCTACTTCTGGATGACAAAGCTGGTACACTCTCTACTTCTGGATGACAAAGCTGGTACACTCTCTACTTCTGGATGACAAAGCTGGTACACTCTCTACTTCTGGATGACAAAGCTGGTACACTCTCTACTTCTGGATGACAAAGCTGGTACACTCTCTACTTCTGGATGACAAAGCTGGTACACTCTCTACTTCTGGATGACAAAGCTGGTACACTCTCTACTTCTGGATGACAAAGCTGGTACACTCTCTACTTCTGGATGACAAAGCTGGTACACTCTCTTCTTCTGGATGACAAAGCTGGTACACTCTCTACTATCTGGATGACAAAGCTGGTACACTCTCTACTATCTGGATGACAAAGCTGGTACACTCTCTACTTCTGGATGACAAAAATGTCTAGACACCCAATAGATTTCATACAAGACTGCTGAACTTTATTATGTTACAGGAAAAAAACCAACCCTCAGCTTCTAATGTAAATCTTGGTTTACCTGAACAGAAAAGTTTTTCAGACTTATTAAAATAGTGCCAGACAGGGCACCATGATGTGAAATTATTTCAGTACACCCTGTGAATCTTCCTCAACTACAACCAACCTGCTGCTCTCATTTTCTCTTAACCTTAGAACTTACACGTGACTAGAATGTTTCCAGAAAATGTTGTTCTTATCTAGACAGAGAAGTGTTTCCGTTTAGGACTGTTTTACATGACTCATTTGTCAAATCAGCAAAACCAAAATGGCAAATTGTTTTTCCACGCTGTTATGTGCTTCAGCAAATCACCCCATTTAATGTATTAATATATTCCAAAAAAACGACTCCTTACGTGAACTATTGCAAGGAAGTCGCAGCAAAAGCTACTGCAAATTGGTTTGCAAAACGCAGAGGATCTGCTCTTGCGTTAAATCCTGATACACTTCAGTGTCCTTCATACATATTCATACAGTACAGGCAGATCTACATCAGCTGAAGTCAAAATACATTTTTTAAATCAAAATGAAGACTACAAACGTTGCATATAGCAAGGCCAGCCAAGTCGGCTTTCCCAACGAGTTAGAGATTTGTTTAAGTCAAATACTGTACTACCAACCATCACCTAACAAAGAATTATCACAGGAAAAATAAAGAGATGAAGCACTTCACAATTGCACCTTGTCTGGAATATAACAGCTCATCCATTTGCAGTTCAACACCTCGGGACAAACTTTATGCTTCTTCTGTAAAAGGCTACAGGCAGAACTACTACTTAAAAAGTAAACTCGATTCAAGAAAATAAACCTGATGTGATAATTGAATGCTTATTTTTCGTTATTTTTTCCTCTTTAAAGGTGTGTCAGGAAGTTGGTGGGGTTTTGTTTGGTAAACAGCATTTTTTTAACTCTTCAAACTTGAACATTAACGCACTAAAACGTTAAATGTCCTTCTGCAGCACTAAAACAGAACATTGATGTTGGCAATCAGACAGCTGCTAACTCCAAGTACAGCTTCTCTTCCTTGTCCCCATAACCCTTCAGCTACAACACCCACACTTAAAAATCACTGCTTGTAGCACAGAAAAAGAAAATAATCTCCAGGCACTTCCAATCCATCTCTGTTTAAAGCCAGTTCTGAAGAGTAAGATCATTAAGTAACTATCAAAGATACGTAAGCACTTGCCCTCTTACTCCTCTTGACCTCGCAAAATCACGTGGAGCTTGTGAAAGCAAACCCAAGGAGGAACCAGCCCCGTTGATGCCAGCACGGCAGCTGCATCAGGCAGAGAACAAGGGACACCAACGTCACCAGTTAGCTTGCTGCAGTTTGTTCTGGGTTGGTTTTTTGTTTGTTTGGGTTTTTTTTTTCCACTCTGAGCATTTTTTTTTCCCCTCTGTGCTGATATGCTGTTTTCCACTAACCTCAGCCACCTCCTTCCCTCCCTTTGTCTCTCTACGCAGTTATGTACCTTTTCATAGAACCTTTCCAAATGGATTTAAATAAAATTGAAGGTTAAAATAAAAAAAATAATAAAGCAAACACGTTCACCCTGCTTATGGATTTCTCTCTTTTCTCCTGGTCTGTCTTAGAGAAAGCTCTTCGTGACAGAAGCCTGTTTCTTAGACCATACTTGCAGAGTAAACGGGGTGGCCTTCAGATCCAAGAGGCAACGGTACGAAGTAACCGCTTCCATTTCCCTGATGTACACCTGACACAGCAATCCCTTCACCCATAGGCTCTTTTAACTACTGCTCTTTAAAGCACCATCGATCCTCAAAGTTCTATCGCTCGGTGAAGGCATAATGGATTTTCCAAAGCACACTTTTTGGAAAAGTCCCATAGAAAATGACCCGTAACTTACTTGTGTGCAATAGTCGTTAGTCGCTCGTCGTTTACTGCTCTCCGAACTTCAGCACGATGTCGCTCCGTTGAAATACTATTTAAAGAAAAAAAAAAACAACCCAGCAATATATTTTAGTCAGAGGGAGAGGTGGACGTTTATCTAAAACTTCTACCTAAAATTAAACTCGTGAATAATCTGCTCGAGAGACGAAAGGGAACAGGCATCTACATTTAAGAGATTGTCACTTAACGTTAGCTTTCATGGTGAGAAAGAATGAATGTATTGCTGGAGAATAAAAACATTACTGTTCAGAGGGTACCCCAGCAAAACAGCTAGAACCCAGCCTCTGAAGCAGAGCACTAAATTTAAAGCATACAGTAGGAAAATTTGCACAAAACATGCAGAGTTCTTTCTCGATGTAACTTGGGCCCAAGGACCTCAAAGTCCTACCTTGATGAAACTCTAAGGTAGAGCACCCCCCTGACCTAGCTGCAATCCTTCTAATAGGGGAGAACTTGTAGAGTAGGGCTGATGGTTGGCCTTGATGATCCCAAGGGTCTCTTCCAACCTAAACAATTCTAAGAGGGAATGGTTTCAAGCTGCAGCAGGGTAGGGTTAGGCTAGACATTAGGAAAGAATTCTTCACAGAAAGAGTGGTCAGGCACTGGATTCAGCTGCCCAGGGAGGTGGTGGAGTCCCCATCCCTGACTGTGTTTCAGAGTAGATTGGATGTGGTGTTGAGGGATCTGGTGTAGGGGAGAACTTGTAGAGTAGGGCAGATGGTTGGACTTGATGATCCCAAGGGTCTCTTCCAACCTGAATGATTCTATTCTATGATTCTAACACTGTCTCACAAAACACCAACAGAACAGTAAAGCCTCACCCGCAGTCGCTTTCCTTATTAAAAAACTCAAAGCAGAACAGGAATTAAACCTCCACAAGATGGGAGAATTACTTCTCTAAATCAAGATTTGCTTTGCCACCCCAGTGACAGAAAGAGTCCGCGGTACCTTAAAAGAAAACAGGTCACAGATTCTTATTTTAAAAAGGTCAGGGTTACCTAAGCACTTTAGAGAGTTCTCCAAGAAGATCCTTCTTGTCTTTCGTAAGGTCTCCCTGCGCACGTAAGGCACTGATGACACCTGCATATGCCTCCAGTTCTGAAGAAACAGAGCAAATATTTCTATTTAACACTCACAGCAAGGGGAAAAAAAAAAATAATGTTATTTTCAGTATTACTGACAGTATTCTATTAATTTTCAAAAGCATTACGAGGAACATGTCTTTCAATTATTTAGTGCTTTTCAAAGAAGATTGATGATTTAGAACTCTCTCAGTCAATTACTCTGCAGCGTACAGCTTTTCTATTAAACAATTGTATCATCACGGAGGATTATCTGCTTTATAAACCCAACCGAATATTTCAAGCTCTCTCTGAGCTGACAGTTCAGCCAGAAAGCTTGAAGAAACAGCCCCCAAATTTATAGAGTAGCTTCGAATTCTCTAGAAGCAGGAGAAGAAAAATCTTTAACACGTATCATTACTAAAAGTTCCACGGAAAAGCTTGGCTATCAAAAGAGCAACTGATTTTTATGATTTTTTTTGAGGGGGGGGGGTAATTCTCTTGCTTAATTAGCACAGAGAACATCAGCTCTGGTTTGTTAAATATGATCATCATGATCTTTTATGCCCGTTTGATACGTAGAACTGCCTGAACCTGATGAGAACGTAACGCGCTGAATCAAGCCCGATCAACACAAAAGAATCAACCCAGCTATTCTTAAATGTAGACTCACCGTGAAGACCAACTCACAAAAAGCCAACTCTGATTTAACATAGATTTGTGATTCCAGGTGACCTACGGAAACGTCCTGCTATGGGTGTTTTGCAAAATAGAAGAGTTTAAGGCTACTGAAACTCGTGAATGATGTCCTGCTGCACCTAATGCAAATAATGGAGTCTTAATTTGCCCGAGAATGACGTGCTGTTCTAAGCTTAGTGCAGTTCAAGGAAATGGTACTGAAACTCCTGCTTTAAACCAGAGATACAAATTGTTTCGATACTTACATGGGCACCCCCATTTCAGCAGCCAACCCAAACCAACCCCAAAACAGATCCCAGCGAGCCAAAAGCTAGAATAAAAAAGGGGCAGGGTAAAAACCTAACACCTCCCAAACTCGCTGCAAAAGAAAGACTGGATGCTGTTGTGAAAAGCTTTCAGTTGAGGATTCCAAAGAGCTAATTTACAAATCAAATCAAGGAATTGTGCTGAAAAGAAGTCCTGCTCCCCTGTCCTGATTAAAGCAGACAAAACACAAAGCAGGGGCGCTTTGCTTAACTATGCAGCCCGCACAGGGATGCCGAGTGACCTACAGAAGCATTTGCAGCTTCAGTTATAAAACATTTGCTAATTAATGCAATGGTTATTACTAATATCAANATACCCCAGCAAAACAGCTAGAACCCAGCCTCTGAAGCAGAGCACTAAATTTAAAGCATACAGTAGGAAAATTTGCACAAAACATGCAGAGTTCTTTCTCGATGTAACTTGGGCCCAAGGACCTCAAAGTCCTACCTTGATGAAACTCTAAGGTAGAGCACCCCCCTGACCTAGCTGCAATCCTTCTAATAGGGGAGAACTTGTAGAGTAGGGCTGATGGTTGGCCTTGATGATCCCAAGGGTCTCTTCCAACCTAAACAATTCTAAGAGGGAATGGTTTCAAGCTGCAGCAGGGGAGGGTTAGGCTGGACATTAGGAAAGAATTCTTCACAGAAAGAGTGGTCAGGCACTGGATTCAGCTGCCCAGGGAGGTGGTGGAGTCCCCATCCCTGACTGTGTTTAAGAGTAGATTGGATGTGGTGTTGAGGGATCTGGTGTAGGGGAGAACTTGTAGAGTAGGGCAGATGGTTGGACTTGATGATCCCAAGGGTCTCTTCCAACCTGAATGATTCTATTCTATGATTCTAA
>VZTM01021964.1:7666-27001 GCA_013400555.1 Jacana jacana | reverse complement strand
GCTGCACCTAATGCAAATAATGGAGTCTTAATTTGCCCGAGAATGACGTGCTGTTCTAAGCTTAGTGCAGTTCAAGGAAATGGTACTGATACTCCTGCTTTAAACCAGAGATACAAATTGTTTCGATACTTACATGGGCACCCCCATTTCAGCAGCCAACCCAAACCAACCCCAAAACAGATCCCAGCGAGCCAAAAGCTAGAATAAAAAAGGGGCAGGGTAAAAACCTAACACCTCCCAAACTCGCTGCAAAAGAAAGACTGGATGCTGTTGTGAAAAGCTTTCAGTTGAGGATTCCAAAGAGCTAATTTACAAATCAAATCAAGGAATTGTGCTGAAAAGAAGTCCTGCTCCCCTGTCCTGATTAAAGCAGACAAAACACAAAGCAGGGGCGCTTTGCTTAACTATGCAGCCCGCACAGGGATGCCGAGTGACCTACAGAAGCATTTGCAGCTTCAGTTATAAAACATTTGCTAATTAATGCAATGGTTATTACTAATATCAACATTTATTTAGACAACCATGTTACAATATTTAAGTTACTAATTATTTTCCTCTGTTAACAACAAAGTAATTCTCAGATACAACCATATAATTATTTAGCAAGGATAATTTATTTTTTTTTTCCTTTCTGCATTTTTAATAGAGATTCTCTACACCAGGGCTTGAAAAATGCACATTCTGGCCTTTTGGATGCTAGTAAAGATTACAGAACAGCTTCTTCACCCATATATCTATGTAGCAATCACTAACTGATGCACTCTCTTTCCAACACAAAGCAGGTTTCACCAATAAATTTGATTATTTCTGAGCGTAAGGTGCTCCCATCAGGCCCTTAATCACTTACAAGCCCCGAATGCCGCAGAACAACGCTGGGTACTGCACACCTCGGGACGCATTTCAGCCTCACCTACACCATTGCACTCCACTCAGGAGGAATCACCCTGCTACTGCTCAACGCTCAACCAGAGAAGATGACGGGCTGAGAGGTGATAAAGGAGGACTCTGCCAAGCAGATGAGTATTGCTGGATGTGACCATTAGAGAGATATCCCCTCCCACCGCCCGCGCTCCTTCACCCTCCCCATCTACTTAAACTGAGTTTCTCTACCCTGGGAGACAGGCTGCTTCTACAGGCTCTGATCCTCTGTAAAGGCTGGCAGGGCCCCCTTGTGGGGACACAGCTCATGCCAGCACTACAAAAAAAAAAAAAACCTTTTTTTTTTTTTTTTTCTTTTTTTTTTTTTAATCCCCTGTCAGCCTAGGTTATGTCACTGAAGGAGGTGTAGCTGCAGATCTTGTTTGGCTCAGCTGCAACCAGCAAGGTTCTGCCAGCACAACCGCCGGCAGCTGGAAGTTCTATTTTTTCCACGCTCCCAGCCAGCGGAGCTACATTAACAAAATTTAGTAGCAGGGATCCGGTCCAAATCTTTCAGCATCCCACACTTTCTCCTAGTTTTTGTAATCCTTGAGCCTCACTTTAAGACCCAGGGCTGTCACCTTAATGGGCGCACAGCTCAGTTGCAACATCTGCGTCACCGCCCGTTTCAAGAGAATGCAAATCCCAGATTCCCCAGAAACGAAATAAAAAAGGGCAAAGCAAGGGAAAATAAAATTCTCAGCTCTGAGAAAAATCAAGAGGATGGCTTCACCATGTATGAAAGCCTTGGCACAGTTAAGGAGTGCAGCACATCATCTTTTAACACTCAAGTAAAATGAGAACAAGAAAAGCTGTGACTTGACTGTCACAGGAAGTTAGAGGCAGTCTCAGCTTTCTTCCTGACATCATCTCCTAGTCTGGGAAAAATAAAAAAATAATCAAGTTTTGGTTTTTTTCTCTCCCCACATCATTCAACTGGCAAAAAAATCCTTAACTAAATAAAAAGAAATTCAGCTCTAAGAACTCAAAAAAACCTGTGCTAGATCCAATGAGTCTAACAAAGGATTCTCCCTCCTGTGGCAGCCAAATGTGGATGCAAGGAAAGAGCAAATATTTTTATTAACTTCCAATGTACAAAAACAAGTCTCCTTGTACACATGTATTTGCATGGAGAGAGCACAAAAAGATCTCCCAATGTACCTCTGTTGGGCAGGGCTCTCAAAGACTGAACTGCATTTGAAATAATGCAAAAAGCTCCTGTTGTTATGAATTGGGAACATCATTTTCACACCTTCCCATCAACCTGTGTAACTGCAAATCACAAACTACCAGTTTTCTTCTGTTCCAAGTCTTTATGATGGTACCTTTACTACATGAACTGAGACCCCTGGTGCTAGTTAAAACAGGGTTCCATCATTTTGGGGGTAGAAGCAGCTGTCTAATACAGCCTTGAAAAACAAAGACCTTCCTCTCATTGCCTATCCTGTCGTATGTTAGAAGAGTCTTGAAAAAAACAGCAGTGCAACACTGCAATATGGAGGCAGAGATGGACCAGCACTTCCAGGAGAGATCCTACCAAACAGAAACTCTCCTGCTCTACTCATTTTGCTCAGGCAGAGAGCATCTGCCAAGCATCATTTTAAGCCAGGGCTGTCAAACCAATGACACATGCAAAATGCAGGAAATGACTTGTAAGTTGCCTGTAGACATATTAAAGTATTCCGTGGAAGCAGCAGCCAGGCAAATCTTAAAAGGGCAAACATACAGACCCACAAATTGTATCTTACTGTACCCAGTTTGCGAAGGATCCTCTTGCATTCATCTCTGCTGAGGTCCAGAAGCGTTGGCCACACCACAGGCATCTTTGCCTTGTGTCTGTGCTCCCACAGAGCTCAGCCTCGCTGGAAAAGGAATGTAAATGCAGTTAAGTGCAAGTCCATCGCTTATTGATTTCCCAAGCCGATTAATGCAAACTCTCCTCATCCTGCACACAACTCCACGGACACATTCGCTCCTAATCCCCTGCTCCAACCTTTGTAATGGCACGCTTTGCCATGCAGGAATTCAGCAGTTTCCCAAGGGCACGGACTTCCTACACTCTCCTGNGAAATCTCGCTTTCCACGTATCAACGCCAATAGCCACCCCCCATAAAAGAAACCCACAACCCCAAAACAAGGGAACACCCCCTCGCCCCATCGCATCTCGGCGAGATGCCGGGAGTGGCGAGGAAGGAGGAGGAGGAGGAGGAGGAAGGCGCATCTCCCCGTCGCAAGGAGGAAAATAAAGGGAAAGAATTAAAGAAAAGAGAAGCCGGAGGGGAGCGGGGAGAGCCGGCTTGTGCCAGCCCGCGGCCGCGCCGTCTTCCCCGGGCAGGGAACGGCAGAGCCCGGGGGTGGTGGTGGGGGGGGAGCGAAGAAAAAAGGGGGAGGCACCGGGAACAAAAGCCCCGGCGCCGTCTCACCTTCCAGCGCCGAGCTGGAAAGAGGGAGGGAAGGAGGATCTCCTACAAGGGCGGCCGGAGGCAGCCGCCACCTGGGAACTCTCCGGCCCTCGGTCCCCGCCGGGCTCCAAGAGGGGAGAGAAAGGGGGGGACCGCCGCCCCCCAGGGCCTTCACCGGCGAGAGGGAAGGAAGGGAGGGAGGGAGAGAGCGGGCGGCGGTCGCTGCTTTGCTAAAGGAGGAGGACAGGGCGCTGCCTGCCCGGGCCCGTGAGGGGGCGGCTGGTCCCCGCCGTCCAGGGACGGGGAGCTGCCCCTTTCCCTGAAGGGGTAAAGAGCCCCGGGCAAGGCGGGGAGACGCAGCGGGACTACCGGAGAGCCGGACCTACCTGCCCGGCCGTGCCTGGCACATCGAAAGGCTCCTCGGCGGTAGGGCCCCTCCTCCCCCTCTCCCGGTACCGCTCTCGGGTTTGTTTAGTGGCGGTGGCGGCGGCGCTTCTCCGGGCCAAGATGGCGGTAGGGCGCATTACTCATGCGCGGACAGCCGCGGCGCACCCCGGGAGTCGTAGTCCCCCTCAGCCACCGGCCTCGGCGAGCGAGGAGATGGCAGAATGAGGAGGCCAAGATGGCGCAGGGCGCATGCGCGTTGGTGCAAGGAACTGCTGGGAGTTGTAGTCGCGGGGAGAAAGGATGCGGGTGAAGCGGTCCCTGTCTGGCCCGCCATTGGGACGGGCAGCAAGAGAGGACAAAAGACCCCCTGCCGCGCGTTGCCCGCGGGGTGGGAGGGTTGAAACGTACCCCAAAATTTAAAGAAATCCGGCGGGGCTGACATGATGCCTGACGTCACTTGGCCGTTTCCAGCTTTCCGCCTCAAAACAGGTAGCGGTGACGCCGTGCAAACAGCTTCGGTGCAAGCAGTGAGGATATAAACCCCGCGCTGCTTCAGGGCGGGTTTCGCTCCCCGCTGTTGAGGGACATTAGCATAAATAAGTAAGTCTTAATTAGAATAAATTGCTCAGGGTTACATTATGGCGTGATTTACACTGTTTGCTTAGCTGTACTCAGCAGGAGCCCATAGATTTGATGAAGCCTTTAGGCCGCAGTCGAGTTAATTTTCTCAGTAATTTTCCCAGCTGCAGATCCAGTGCTGTGTTTAGGGCTTTAGTGTAAGACAAATGTTTTCGTAATGTTATTTTCCTCAAACTTTTGGGCGTGTTTTCACTCTCTCCAACTCCCTGAAAGCAGGGTGTCAGCAGGAGGATATTGTTATCTACTCCCAAAGGAACAGGCGTTGGGACATGAGGAAATGGCCCCTCAAGTTGTACCAGGCGAGGTTTAGGGTGGATATTAGGAAAAAATTCTTCACTGAAAGAGTTGTCAAGCCTTGGAAGAGGCTGCCCAGGGTGGTGATGGAGTCCCCATCCCTGGACATGTTTAAAAGCCAGGCAGATGTGGTGCTGAGGGACGTGGGTAGGTTAGTGGTGGGTTTGGCAGTGCTGGGTTGATGGTTGGACTCCATGATCTGAAAGGCACGAGGGGCGCGTGTAGAGATGGCAAAGGTATCATTGTCCAGGGATTTCTTTCCTTGGGCTCCCTCTCCTTGGAGGCACCCAGCCTGGGCTGTACATGTCGCTGCACCTTCCAATTGGAAGGTGAACCTATTGGAATGGGTTCCGGAGAGGTCCACAAAGATGAGCAGAGGGCTGGATCACCTCTCCTATGAAGACAGGATGAGAAAGCTGGGGCTGTTCAGCCTGGAGAAGTCTCTGGGGAGACCTTATAGCAGCCTTCCAGTATCTGAAGGAGGCTACAGGAGAGCTGGGGAGGGACTCTTGTCAGGGGGTGTAGCAATAGGACAGGGGGTAATATTTTTTAATTCCCTTTGAAATTTAAATTCCTTTGAAAGAGGGAAGGTTTAGGTTGGACATTTTGCTGTTGGAACTCCATCTCACAGGGCTTCGTTTTTTGCTGCAGGCACTTGTTTTCCACACTTCATCTTGCACGCTTCCTGATCTTGCAAAGCAAATGGGAGCCCAGGGGAAGACAGTTTGATGAAGAGGAGGGTAGGGCTCCTCCTTATGCTGCTTTTTCCCAGAAAATCTCATTTTATAGCTTGTTTTTACACCGCCAGGAACAGCTGGACTTTTGCTGAGGTGAAGACAAGGCGGGCGGATGGTGTGTGTTGAATCACCTATTTCCAGACTTGCAAGTGCTCTTCTTTCCACCCTACTGTAGATAAAAATGTTTCTTCCCTGTGATCACTGATGAGCATTTCCTTACTTGCAATTTCCTGTTCTTCTTCACAGAGGTATAAATCTTGAGTACTTGAAAACAATTATGCTGAGCAGTACAGGAGAGCTAGAACAATTTTCCTTCTTGTTTTTTAATGCCTTCCTAAACAAGAACCAGCTGAGGGCTGGCAGCAGCCTCTCTGCATAGTATTACCTCATAAAAATAAATGTCCTCAGCCCAAAACGGAGGATGAGGCAGACCAGGTTAGTGCCAGAGGCTGAAGTTTTCCTTCGCAGGGTAGAGACAACAGTGCAAACTCATCTGGAAATGTGCTTTTTAAGTGATATCTGTCTCTGGTCAATAGGAACAGGCAGGGCAGCCTTGCCACTTATATAAGTAAAATAACCTTTTTGAGGTTTATTTGTCAGGTCTAACCATAATGCTTTAGCAGAGTATCAGCTTTATTGTATCTGAGGCGTTTACTAGCTGGCCCTTGTATTTGTAGTATAAATCATTCTGCAAGCAAGAAAATCTTCCAAACTGTATTTTTTTTTTTTAAAGAAAATTTATCTACTAAGGTATAGATTTTAGCTGAATGTTTGCTTCGAGTTTGTGTGTTTGTTATTGCACTCTCTTCTCATATGTGCTCTCCAGCGAAATCCCTGCTAACGATGCAGCTCGGAGCGAGCACGCACCTGCTTCCTCAGCTCTGCTCAGCAGCTATATTCATTAAACTTATTTTTTTTTTGTAGGTATTTAGGGTTTTTTTTTTTAAATGTGGATGGAACTGGTCAATGGGATGAAAAGTTATTACAGGGAAGGTGGACAGACACCCACTGCCACTCACGCACGTACATATGTATGTACTCAGGAAAATGGTTTATGCTTCATTTCTTTTGGCACGGGGGACAGAAGAGAGATGTGAAAAATGAGCTGGTTCTGTATGAAGTGTCTGAAGCTGTGATTGCTGCATTTCTACAGATGTTGTAAGACGGTTTCCAAGAATACTTCTTTTTTTTATTATTATTATTTTTACTAAGAATGAAGACACGGACTTGAAAATACATGAGAGAGCTCCAGAAAGTCCAAAGGCCAAAATCTGCTTGTAGTTATGGCAGCACCGTTGCCATTTATTTCAGATTAACCTACAATTAATTCTCTATTACCCATAAAAATGGGAGGGCTGAGGTACCATGGACAAAGCAAAAAAAAAAAAAAAATCCCCAAACACATAAATAAACGTAGAATGGCCAAAGGTTGGAAGGGACCTTAAATGTCATCCAGTTCCACACCCCTGCCATGGGCAGGGACACCTCCCACCAGACCTGGTTGCTCAAAGCCCCATCCAACCTGGCCTTGAACCCCCTCCAGGGATGGGGGCAGCCACAGCTTCTTTGGGCAGCCTGGGCCAGAGTCTCACCACCCTCAGAGTAGTTAAAAACTAATTTTGAAAATTCATGGCAGGTGGTCATATAGAAAAGCCACACGTTATTATTAGTAACAGTGAGCTGCTGGGTATGCTTTTTAAGAATTTGCTCAATTATCATAGAATCAGAATGGTTCAGGTTGGAAGGGACCTTTAAGGATCATCTAGTCCCAACCCCCCTGCCATGTAGTGACCCTCAAGCAATCCTACTTTGCATTATATTCTCTATGACCTGACATCCTCAGATGCCCCATGAGCTTAAATAATACAATTTTCATCAATTACAAGCACTGGTCTAATTAATTAAACTTCCTGGGCATTTATAGAATAATCTACCTCTCACTGCACTTCCTCCTAGCCCCTAAAACAATGGAAGGGGGAAGACAATGAGCTTGGAAGCATGGGCAGGGAGATGGCCCAAGGGAGGAGCAGTGATTTTCTGGTGGAGAAGGTGATTTGTATGCAGCCCGGGTCACCAACAACAAAACTCTGCTTCTCAGCTCTTTGATGGCTCATAGGGAACAGGCACAGCAGCCTCACCGCCCTTCTCCCTGGGTTAACTGCACCTCCACTCGTATGGCCACAATCTGATTGATACAGACTCCAAAATAATCCTTTTTTCTTCAGAGTAGCCTTTCCCAGGTAGCAAGGAAGAGGATCAGCTTGGTACTGGATGAGAACCAGGCACAGCTACTGCAGCTGCTTCTTTTCTGCCATAAACAGGGAATTTTCAGCTTCCAAGAGTTTTACATTGATAATTTCAAAAGTAAAATTGGAAAATCAAGGGGAAAAAGTCTCATTTCTAGCAGTCTGACAGCAATTGACAAAAGTAAGAAACCCTCTAGGCTTTTACAGGAAGATTAATGCAACATTGTAGATTATTTAATTTTTTAGGGAATTTAAAGATGGTTTAAAGTATAATCCATGTCTCACATAAAAGAGAAATAGCCTGGATCCTAAAAAGTTAAATTATTTCTTGGGGTTTTGTTTGTTTGTTTATTTCCAAATTAAATGGCTAAACCAAGGGAGTTTTCACTTCTCTTAAGAGGTTATTCAGTGACTCTATATACTTTCCTGACGTAAGCATCTCTGTTTTAATTTAATTCTGTTGCCCTCAACCCACTCCTAAACTCTCTCTTCCTCCTCAAAAGCAGTTCCCCCTGCACCCCACCCCCATCACATTTTTTCTCCTGGTTTAGATAAGAGCAGAAGCCTCAGCAGTGTTTAGGTGCTGGCAGCTTGCCGGGCAGGGGGGGCGGGCTTTTATATACAGCCCTGTCAGAGACTGGGATTGTCACCCGGGACTGTTCGTATTTAAATCTACAAGGATATTTCAACTGCTTTCACCGAAGGTGGCTTTGTGCTGCCAGTTCAGTGAGATTTTTTTCTCCCCCTCCCGCTATAAAATATGTATTATACTCAACAATGTATGTATTTATTTTTACAGATTGTAAAAGCTTCAGCGCTAAAAGCACCTGAATTCAGCAAGGCTTAAATCCATCAAAAAAGCCACCACGCACTGAGCCCAGCCCCCATTTCAACACTCAGCTTATACTGAGGCAAAAACTTGATGAGATAACCTCAGATAATGGAAAAAAAAAACCTCCACCCCACCCTTCATTGGGTCATTTTGCGGCGTATCAAAGGGCGAATTAAAAGTCCTCTGCAATCTAGGCAGGCAGATGCAAACCTCCTTCCTCTTTGTAGCCTGAAGAACCTACAGACTCGGTGGGAAGAAAGCAAAGGCGCTTCTCGGATCAGAAAGCGTGGGAATAAGGCGAAGTACGGAAGTTACCGCTCCGCCGCGCAAGTCGTGTCCTTATCGACGGCCGCATACGGGTACTGCAAACCACTGGCGACTCCAGTGTACTTCTGCAATTCAAAGAACCTGTTCCAGATTAGCATTCAGCAGAATTCAGCCCCACTACTAAGACCTGGTTTGCCTTGTGCTCCAGATTGCAGCTTCTCCCTCCAGTTGCACTTCTGACCCATCCACAGACTGCGCATTTCTTGGAAGCTCAAAGCAACTCATCAGGGAATGATTTCCTCCTGATTGTACTATGTTTTTTTTTTTAACAAGGCTGGATGTCCTGCAAATGCTGGGGAAGCAACTGATCGACTGCAAAGGATGTATCCCATCACTCTCAGAGACCAGGCAAAAAAGGCCGCTCCACAGACCTCAGGGTAAACAGTTAATGATCGGATCCTAATTACCTAATGGCCAACCAAACTAGGCATTTGCTTATCTTGACAATCACTGGCCTTGTTTTTCCTATCAACAATCATTTGTAAACTCCCTACCCCCAAATGTTTTTCACAAAATTATCAGAATTGGAAGGGACCTCTAGAGATCATCTAGTCCAACTTCTCTGCTAAAGCAGGATTGCCCAGAGCACATCACTCAGGGCTGCATCCAGGTGGGTCTTGAAAAATCTCCAGAGAAGGGGACTCCACACCCTCCCTGGGCAGCCTCTGCCAGGGCTCTGGCACCCTCACCAGAAAGCTTTTTCCTCATATTTGAATGGAACTTTGTGTGTTCCAGCTTGTGCCCATTGCCCCTCATCCTGTCACTGGAAACCACTGAAAAGAGTGGCTCCATCCTCCTTCAACCCACCTTCTAGATACTTGTCAGCATTAATAAGGTCTCCCCTCAGCCTACTCCAGGCTAAAGAGTCCCAGCTTTCTCATCCTTTCCTCATAAAGGGAGACATTCCAATCATTCCGGTTAGAAGAGACCCTTGGGATCATTGAGTACAACCATCAACCCCACTCTACAAAGTTCTCCCCTACACCATATCCCCCAACACCACATCTAAATGACTTTTAAAACACATTCAGGGATGGTGACTCCACCACCTCCCTGGGCAGCCTCTGCCAGGGCTCTGGCACCCTCACCAGAAAGCTTTTTCCTCATATTTGAATGGAACTTTGTGTGTTCCAGCTTGTGCCCATTGCCCCTCATCCTGTCACTGGAAACCACTGAAAAGAGTGGCTCCATCCTCCTTCAACCCACCTTCTAGATACTTGTCAGCATTAATAAGGTCTCCCCTCAGCCTCCTCTTCTGCAAACTAAGCAGTCCCAGCTCCTTCAATCGTTCTTGAACCCATTCAGGGATGGCGACTCGACCACCTCGCTGGGCAGCCCATTCCCACCGCATTCCAGTGCAGTGGTCTAGCAGGAGGTGTCCCTGTCCACAGCAGGGGGTTGGAACTCAATGGTCTTTAAGGTCCCTTCCAACTCTATCCATTCTATGGTTCTGTGATTATAACACACATAAAAGTACAGTGCTGCAATGCCAACATCCCTCTGGATTTCCTGCTATCGAAGGCCTGGTACAAAGCCTAGGAAAATCTGTGCTCTTTGAATCAAAATTATAAAGATGCTTATAAAATAGGGAAAATGCAACGGGAATTGGTTCTGATAACCCTTAAATATCATGATAGACATTTGTAACTTGCATTTGCCAAAATCTAACCATGAGGGGGGAGCCAGGATGCTGCCTTACTCCAATTCACGTCTGGAATTAAGTCGCACGTCCATCACTAGTACTGCCCACTTCAGCAAGCACTCACATGGTCTGAGATATCCTCTCTAACACGGTGTATAACACTTGGTTATTCCCCAGCTTTGCCTCCCAGTTCTCCCTCGACATAAGCAACCTGTTTTTCATCCCCTCCCTGCTGATTTCAGCGGGTCTCAAAGGGAGCAAGAATACAAAAACACCTTTATGGGATTATCCTGATGTCCATCGACTTCTTACAGACAGGTTCTCCCAACAACGGGGCTTGCAAGAGAATATAATAGTAGTAAAGAGTCATGAAAGCATTTCAGACTTCAAATATTCTCTTGCAAATAAACTTTTAATAGCAGGAAACCCGGAGAAGCACAGGATCGTACTTCAGCAGTACAATCAGAAAATAAAGGCATACTGACTTTCGCCCTGGGAAAGAGACATGCAGCTCATCTCCAGAAATATATTGAAGAAGTTATTTTGCAACCACTATTCTGTGGTGTGGAGATCTAAAATACAGCTGACCTTAGAGGCACAGCAGGGAGACATAAAGCAATTAAAACCACACAAACGCACAAAATGCCTTTAAGAATAATTTACCCAGAGAAGACAAATTATACATACAACGCTACCAATACAGTCTGTAATCCCCATTCCATGTGAACAGACAATAGACAGACACACCTGGAAAAAATACTCTGAACACTTGAATAACCTGGAGGATTATTTAAGGCAAAATCCCTATCATACTAATGATACATGGACATAAAAGGCTACTCTGCAGGAAGCAAAAAAGGGTTGCGGTGATTTCTGCACTCCACAGCAGAAGCTGATTTTTGGAACTTCCAACTAAGTAGTAATATAAAGTAATTATCTTTAAAAATAATGGACTTCTAGTAATATGGTTGGCTTTTGAAAATAATTCATTTCATTTTCTTTCCACTGTGTAGAAATCACTTAAAAATTAGTCTCCCCATAAAAACCATCATCAGACCGGCTTCAGTAAGTTAACTTTATGCACAAGCCATCGCGTCCAGCTCGTTAGGAAAGCTCATAAACAAATATATACAGATTTAGAAGATAACAGCCATAATATGCTTGTACTGTGCTTCAGATGATGTTGCACCAACTGAAGCTTCACTCAGAAGGAGCTGTTTAGAAATACATTAATTTATTACTCTTCTGGTTTGGCTTGTTCACGACCCAGAGGAGCTTGGCTTTTGTTAGGCGAATCAATTCGCAAGGGAAAAGGCCCTTCAATCTTGGCCAAAAAGATAATAACAATTATTTAAGGGTGAAGAAGTACTTTTTTTCATACCTGAACAGGTTTTAAAGGCATTTGAAAACTGGGGAGCTTCATGTTAACGTTATACAGTCACGTCTCTGAACTATTACTGTGAATGAAGCTGATCCTGCTCTCGCCCGTGAATTCCCTTGCGTCAGCGTTAACGTTTATGCAACCTGCCCAGCAAATCACATCAGTTACCTGAACTAAACCTAACCTAAAGGTAAAACAGTGTATTTTAAAACAGGTTGCTTATCTGGTTGACCCCCTTGCACAGTTCACTGTATACAAACGTTGGCCATCTCCCAGTAAAGCGAAATTAGTCAGGTGCAGCTAAACTTACCTTTAGATTTGGCTTAAACGTCTACTCCAAACTACTTAAAAGCAATGAACTCACCCACATGCCTGAGGTAGAGTTCTGGCAAAGAATTCATGCCAAATAAAGTGATGTTATTGCAATCAGTCCAACAAATCATGCTTTGAGAGCCCTAGTTTGAAGGGCGCTTGATGAGGCTTCCGCAAGTAAAAGGCAGCTTTTGTCCTACTCTTACTAAACAAAAAGAATTTTGGATCCAGACAAAAGGAATGAGTAATTTTTGTTTGTTTGTTTTTCCTTTATGCACCTTTTTGAAAAGAGGCAAACTTTGGCTATTTCATAAATTTGGATTATGCCCAGCAAATCTCCATGTCAGGATACTTTTTAATGTGATTTTAAAGCTATATAAAAGACGTGTCACAGCCGAATTCTTACTCCATATTCTTCAATACTTCTTCATTACTTCACTATTACATATGAAAAAAAATATATAGAATCATAGAATCAGGTGGGAAGAGACCCTTAGGATCATCGAGTCCAACCATCAGCCCCACTCTACAAAGTTCTCTCCACGTTTCACAGAAATATATTATATTAAAATATTGTATAATTATTATTTTATCTAATTAGTATATTATTATTATTATTTTAAATATGTAAAGGATGAGTGTCAGGAGGATGGAGCCAGGCTCTTCTCAGTAACATTCAATGATAGGACAAGGGGCAATGAGTGCAAGCTGGAACAGAGGAGGTTCCACTGAAATATGAGGAAAAACTTCTTCAGGGTGAGGGTGACTGAACACTGGCAGGGGCTGCCCAGGGAGGTTGTGGAGTCTCCTTCTCTGGGGACATTCCAAACCCACCTGGAGGTGTTCCTGTGTGACCTGCTCTAGGTGTTCCTGCTCTGGCAGGGGGGTTGGACTGGATGATCTTTCAAGGTCCCTTCCAATCCCTGAGATTCTGTGATTATAGGTATCGTTAGACTGTGGGTCAATAAGCTGGCCAACCATCACAGAAAACCCCAGCTTCATAGCCATCCTAACAACCAATCCCCACTGGAAGTTCTCTGCAAGTCCTCAGTTAACTCCTGCAAAGTTTTCAGCTGAGGATGTGTGGAGATTGAGTGATCTGAGAAGTTCATACATCACATTCCTTCAAACTCTTCACATCCACGCCCTTATGCTAGCAATAGAAAACCTATGGCAGCTCAATTTGGAAGCATTGCGTGTCCTACGGAATCTAAATGTATTATTAATTCTGACAACATTAATGATGTTAAATTACTTTGTTTTGCTAAGAAGCAGGCTAGTTTATCGATATCTGCCAATGCCTTTCCCGCTGCGACATTTGGCAAGAGCAGTGCTGTGATAAAGTGTGTTCCCTTATCCCAGACGTGTCTCTCTGAATTACAGTTTTTATCCTAAGACAGGCTTCTTTTATGCCTTTCTTTTGTTATATTTAGCGGGGTTGACATTTGTGGGGTAAACACTGTTGACCTACCCAAGGCACAAGGGCCTCCACTAGGTCTGGATGGAACACCAGGCCATGCACGATCCCAACAAGGATCAATAATATCCCAGGGGGTAACAGTTTTTGCAGGCATGAATGAATTGGTTTGAACCCTGGCTTCGTTCCTCCTGTTTCCTCACCACCACCTATAGTTGCTGTATATATTGGACTCTCAGGGCTGATATGCTGCATTCCTTCTGCCATTTGTTTCCTTATCTTACCCCAGTCTACTGTGTTACTGGAAAGCAAGCTGCTTTGGAATGCATTTCTGAGAGCTTCTGCCTTGTGAAATCGAACACAACTTGCGTTTCCTGCAGCAGCAAAGATATCCAGCTCTGGTAGCTCTGGGCCCCTCATATTTAAAGCAGCAATCACCTTTGCTAAGTAAGTGCCATTCATTTTTGGGGCTGGCTTTATCACGCTGCTATCATTTACATAACCTGTAAATATGTTAAATTCATCTAACTCAACATGTTCTAAAAGGGTCACTCAGTGTTGCTAGGGATAAGCAGAAGGCTGATTGCCCTGTAAGATTGCTGGTTACCCACGAATTCTGTGGAGATGTGATATCCCACAGGTTGCTGTTAATGGCCCACATCAGTCCATCGAGGCAGCAACCAAGGAATACCACTTTGCAATGCTGGCTTTTACCCATTTTGCTGGGACCCATCGTAGCCCATCATCATGGTGGAGTCCCCATCCCTGACTGTGTTTAAGAGCAGATTGGATGTGGTGTTGAGGGATCTGGTGTAGGGGAGAACTTGTAGAGTAGGGCTGATGGTTGGACTCGATGATCCCAAAAGTCTCTTCCAACCTGAGTGATTCTATGATTCCATGATTCTATCTGTAATGACACAAGCATATCCTCATCCCCAGGTTATTAATGGAACTGGCCCATCCCATTTTCCTTCTGTATTTTTTACTATACTTGTCCTGTTTGGTTACCTAAACCTGATGTCATTGTCTGTATGTGCTTGACTATTGGTGGAATGATGTTATCCCCTTCAAAACTCAAGAAATTCATTACATAATGTACTTTATTTACCCTATTCATAGGTGTCTCCCCTTGTCCTCCCCCTTTCTGTTTGCCTAAATAATTTTCTAGGGTTTGATGTGTGCATTCAATAACTGCTTGTCCCATAGGGAAGCGCAGGATTCTCATGGTATGTTGGATATCCTACTGCTGCATACATTTTTGGGTAGATTCAGAGATGTAACCCGGACCATTGTCTGTTTTGACCTGTTGCGGGACACCAAGGGTTGCAAAAGCATGTCAGAAACGGGACTGAACAGGTTGACTGGTTTCTCCAGCCAAGGCTGTAAAACAGACTGCCACAGAGGAAGAATCTACAGACACGTGTACATATTTTAGACGCCCGGATTCTGGAATGTGGGTGACATCTGTTTGCCACGACTGTAAAGAATGCAAACCTCTCGGATTTACGGTAGCTGTAGGTCCTTTTGAGTATTGCTGGCAATCTGGACATGCTTGTACAATACCCCTGGCTTCAGACATAGGAAGGTGAAATTGCCTTTTCAGCACTTTGGCAGACTGATGGAAAAAGCTGTGTGACACCTGTGCTTGTCTCCAGGTGTCCAGGGTGGGTGAAACAAATACTGGTTGCATGAACTTATCCGCTCCATGATTACCTTCAGCACAATTAACTGGTAGGTTAGTCTGACTTTGATGGTGACATCTGTAGTACAATTCTCTCTGTCCCTTTACTAAGAACCATAAATGTTCCATTTTTTCAAATAGTAGTTTTTGGGCAATATATTTCAAAAAAGGCCTTTCCAGATGCTGCACAACACCAGCAACAGAGGCCGAATCCATGATTACATTGATGGGCTCTGTTTCCCATTTTGAAAAGGCTTCTATTACTGCTTGTAATTCCACAATTTGTGGGGAGCTTTGAACTATAACCACATGTGATTTCCAGCCCTCTTGTTCTTTCCTCATTGACTGCTGCTTTACCTGCTCTTCCACTACCGTCCGTGAAAACAGCAAGGCCTTGGGCTGGTGTTGCACTGCATTTTGGCATCTCCTCTATTTTCTGCTGCTCTAAAAAGGTAAACAACTGGGATGATGGGCCTCCATGTCACCATCACGGCCTGCAAAAGCTATGGGTATGCGTGTACTGTTTTGCATACACCATCGTGTCATTGGAACGATTATAGTTTTTGGTTCTTTACCAGTTAACAACATGACTTCTGCCTTTCCTTATTAGCTCTGAAAACATTTCTGGTCTAGTTAAAATGTTTTTTGTTGGCCGGTTTCCTAGGAATTGCCATTCTGTTATTTTTAACGGATCTTTTTCCCCTGCTGCCCATTGCATAATTAGACCTAAAGGCTGATGCTCCCGATTGATAAGCACAAAGTGTAGTAGGCTTGACATTAGGAAAAACTTTTTCACAGAAAGTGTAGTCAGGCACTGGAATGGGCTGCCCAGGGAGGTGGTGGAGTCACCATCCCTGACTGTGTTTAAGAGTAGATTGGATGTGGTGTTGAGGGATATGGTGTAGGGCAGAACTTGTAGAGTAGGGCTGATGGTTGGAGTCGACGATCCCAAGGCTCTCTTCCAACCTGAATGATTCTATGATCCTATGTCCGTACACCATGTGACATGCTTGCTTTCCGTGTATAACTTTTGCAATTTTATTCTAAGAATGCCTTTTCCTGCAATGTACGGTGTCTACAAATCAGTGTCTCCTTTTAATAGATCAAATAGAGGCTGGAGTATTTGGTTGTCAATACCTAATAATGATCAAACCCAATTAATGTTTTCCAGCAGTTCCTGCACATGGTTAAGTGTACAAACCTCCACCTTGAGATTTATCAATTGTGGAGTTACAGTGTGTTCTAGTATTTTCCAACCCAAATATTTCCAGGGTGGCTTACACTGTACTTTGTTCAGAACAATTTGCAAAGCAAACCTCTCTATTAACACTATTTAACTCTATTAACTCTATTTAACACTATTAGTAAGTTTGCAGATGACATGAAGTTAGGTGTGAGTGTTGATCTGGTTGAGGGCAGGGATGCTCTACAGAGGGACTTGGATAGACTGGATAGATGGGCCAATGCTAATGGCATAGCCTTTAACGAGGCCAAGTGCCAGGTCCTGCACTTGGGCCACAACAACCCCATGGATGGCTACAGGCTTGGGGAAGTGTGGCTGGAGCTGCCTGGCAGAAAAGGACCTGGGGGTGCTGGTTGACAGGAGGCTGAACATGAGCCAGCAGAGTGCCCAGGTGGCCAAGAAGGCCAATGGCATCCTGGCTTGCATAAAGAATAGTGTGACCAGCAGAAGCAGGGAGGTGATTGTCCCCCTGTACTCAGCTCTGGTGAGGCCACCCCTTGAGTCTGGTGTCCAGTTCTGGGCACAACACAAGANCCCAAGGGTCTCTTCCAACCTGTATAATTCTGATTCTATTCTATAATTCATCTTTGTACAATTGTACATCATTCGCCCTTGCAACAAGAATATCATCCATATAAATATACACTAATAATTTCGGATGCTTTTGTCTGAAGGGACAGATTTTATAACATACTCTCTTTTGCCTGCACGTGGTTTTCAAGGCAGGCATGCTATCTGTCTCGAGATGCAAGCCCATGCCTTGAACTGTTTGTGGGTGTGCAGCTACCTCCTCTGATTTTAAGGTGGCCACCTCATCATGTATTGGTTCCTCACCCAACGACACCGATTCTGTACTGCTCTCTCCAGTTTGCAGTGCCATGTCACACTTTGCTGACACGGTGTCAGCGGGCAGGGTAGTGCTGTCCAATACATCAGACTTCCATGATTTTTATCAGCTCCTGCTACATTCGCTTCACACTTCATTTCCTTCACGGTGTCATTTATCAGTCGCCACGTAGTCATTGTTTTGGGAACTGTTAAATCACCCTTAGTCCCATATTCCCAGAGCAGTTCCCCTGCAGTTTCCCACGTTTGTACTTCAAAGGCTTGTGAAGGGTCCATGGGCGAGTCCTTCGCTTTCAACCAAGCTAACAACAGTTCTGCAGTGTGTGTATCATATTTGATTCCTCTCCTTTTTAACAGATGCTGTAACGTATGTAGGACTGGTTTTTCCTCTGATGATATTCGGGATCCCATCTTTCCCTTCTTTTCCCGTTTCCCTCACCTGATTCTTGTCAAACAGGTGATAGATCCTCAAGGCACTTATATGTCCACTCAGTCCAGCTGGCAGGACGATCGTTCAGCCGAGATGTCTCCCCCGGAACACGACCCTCTTTCACAAGTCGTGCCTTTCTCCGAATCACGTTGGGGGTCACCATTTGTGGGAGACTGATACACACATACTCCGAGACCAGTTTAACCCACACAGATTGGTTATGATGGAGACCCCTAACATTCACAAAGCAGTTCCTTGTATCATAGAATCATACAACAATCATCCACAGAGCACATGCTCTATCTACATATTCAAGTGGACAATGGTAATGTTCACGTGCCTGAGTAAGACAAGTGATTGGTCCAAGCTTCTGCCATTGATTCTGCTGAGTTTGTGCTGAGTTGCTTGCCAAGCTTCTGGTAGTTTCTTTCTCTTGTTGAACACATCCTGGTTTCTTGCTCATCTGTTTCTTCTTCAGGGGTGAGATGGGGTGTTCAAGGTTGTTCAAACACTTCGTGTCCTACAAGATAAGCCTCCACAGTTCCTCACAAACCAGCAGACCCCATTTGGTGATGAGTCTTTTCCTTCTTTCAATTAACCAGTTCTTCTGTTTACCTTTTGGTTTTTTTCTCCTAAGTTCTGCTTCATTTTTACCTATGACAGACCTGGAAAAGTCTTCACATGGGACATACTCCCTCTTTGATTATTGCTTAAAACATTTGTCATTTCTCTCCTTATTCATCCAGCCGGTGGAGTAATGACATCTTCCTAGAAAGCAAAACAGAAACATTATGGTTTGAGAAACCCACAACAATTTGTTGTTTAGACAATTATTCTATTACCAATGACACCTCCCCACCTGGGAAGGGGCATCAGGAAAACCAAGGGAACACAAGAGTTGAAATATAAATATTTAGTAGCATAAGACTACGTAATTAACATTAACAGTACTAAAGAACCAGTATTGATCATGATGCCAATATAAACTATACAAGGATTATACTCAGCCTTTTTATCGGCAGGAAGCTGAGCTCCCAGCAGTGGACAGCAAACATCCACAGCTTTGGGAGGAAGGGAATGCTGCAGGGGTCTGGCACAGGGGTGAGAAGTTCTCTGGACCACTGCCATCAAGGGAGCCAGAGAACTCCTCAGCAAACTTTCTGATTTATACTGAATATGACATTCATGGTATGAAATAATCCAGTTTGCATCTTAGGTCAGGTGCCCAGGCCTCACTCCTCCTCATCCTTGCGCCTAGCAAGGCTTGAAAACACCAAGACTTTGAATCCCACATAAACTGACTGGCTAGAAAGTATTTTCAGGAGGTCAGACACCAGTCTTCTAAGACTGAAGTTTTCCCAAACGTTAGCTTAGAAATTAGTCCTGTGTCGCTCAAACCACGACAAGAATAGAGTAGACAAAAGATTCGGACCTCACGCTACATTCTCGGTTCATTTTTAAGATAAATATATGCGATGTACCAGATAGATATATATTTACTCCACAGGCAGGCCCAGCGGCTGACAGGCAGGCCCTGTCCGGCGCCTCTGCGCATGCGCACCGCCGGCGACGGCGGCTTCTCGCCGTGCGCAGGCGCGTCG